>NDFZ01002149.1:0-16707 GCA_002192655.3 Mamestra configurata | reverse complement strand
GTTGCTTGATATACTGGTATGTTTTTTAGTCTTAAACGAAACTATATTTAGAATAATATAATAAAAATAAATTTGGACAAAAATTTGTACAGGCTCAAGTTTTCAAAAATTACTATGTACATTTATAAAAAATTTGTATAAACACCAAAATCTCAAAGCATAGAATTTCCTTTGATGATATTCATTTGCTTCATATATATATGCTTTGATGACATTCTTTGGCTTCATAACTCTATTAACCATAAAATTTACTTTGCCTCGTTATTTCACAACTTCATTTATAACTCTAGTAAACATCACAGACACAACTTTGTAACTATATCAGCTACAATCTTTGTAGTTGACATGACATGACATTTCTGTCAACAATTTTATGGTCAGTTAACCAAAGTATCTTTGACAGTAAGAGTCTTTGACAATATTGCTAAATTAAACTACCGCAGCATTTCATTTATTCTAACGCCGTAGTTAAAGTCATCGTCTGGCTATGCGCACGCGCAACTTTTATGCAGCATGTGTCATACGCACTGATTTGTATGAGACTGTTTTAGTTTAGTTATGACAGTGCGCAGCTTTTTATGAATTGTAATTGTGGAAGGGTTTTATGTGCCAGAAGGACATTCCACCTTGTCCTTCTAAAGGACGTTATGTAATAAAAATATAATAGTCTGGTGATGAGTTTTATTTTTTTACTAAATACAATGCAGCCTCATTTTTTTGTTCAATTCAGAGTTTGGTTTTTAAATCAAAATAGCTGGCGGAATTTCGGAAGTCGGTGCTAAAATACGAAGAAACAACCAAAAATATCGACTTCGGAAATTAAAGTTATTTAATACTTTGTAGTGTTTTTTTTATTTGGCAACCGACTTCCAAATAAAACAAAACACTACAATTACACTATTTTACACTTTTTAACACTATTTTTTTGTAGAGAAGCTTTTTTTAATATCGTCGTAACTAACGTAACTGCTTTTTGTAAGTACGATTGTTGACAGTTTATGTAAAAGTAAATTCGAATTATGCAGTAGAAACCTACTTTGACTCCAGGTATTGTTATTATTTTGATCCTTGCCTTAGACAAAAATAATAATGGTTCTAAAGATCGTCCTCAGAAAAAAATAGCAACAAAATCGCCTAGATCACATATAGCTTCAACATGTTACAAGACACTATATTCACCCAACAAGAATCAATAAAATATCGTTAATCACTATTACATAAAGAGAAAATGGAAAATAGTTCCATTGATTCATACCGGGAAACGACGTTTCCCGTCTGTGACGCGTCCCCGTTTCCTCATAAGAGTTCCACAAAGTATTCAAAAGAACGTGACGTAATTATGAAGAGTTAAATATACCGTGAAATAATCCATTAATTGTCTGGGTTTTTGTGAAAGCTGTCAGGAAGACAATCGTGGAAAAATACGTTTTATTTTTCAGTTCAAAATATATTCTCATAGACTGATGGAGAACCCGTGAAATAATAGCTCAATCCGAGCCTGAATTTAATTAAAAATCCAGTTCATTCCAGCTACTAATAGAAATATTTATGTGGATTAAATCAATTTTGGGAAGCCAAGTCGACCGCTATAGATACAAAATAATCAGATGGTACTCTAATGAGTCTTTACCTTTTTTTTTAAGGATGGGAAGTCATCAAATGACTTCTTCCGTTCTGGGTGGGCAAGGGCGTGCCAGAATCTTACTGAAAACCTCTTACTGAAAACCCATCCGTGTTCCTTCTAAAGCTCTTTGCGTTCCAGGGCCGCGGTGACTCTTTCGAACAAATTCCGCAACCCTGGCAGAATGAGTCTTTACCTACACCATAAAAAATATTTTCGAGACCAACGCTTAAGCTATCGACGTGACTGAACACTAGTCGAAGCTCATATAATATAGTTGGAATCATCGTCATACATAAGAAGAATTAAAGAACATACCGGAATTAGCATCCCTACAGTTACTATAGTAGGCGCCAGATAAATGTGGAATAAAGTATATTGACCTTTCCCTAATAACTGTTCATAGGTACCTGAACAATTAAATATGAATCGTTTTTCATTATTAGACAATGTTAAGGATCACGAGAGATGATGATTCGGGACAGCTTTGTGTCATTAATTCCGTTTTTCAAATTAAAAATGTCAATAATTGTAGGTGGGTCAATGACCGTTATTCCACGATTATCTGGCGCCTACTATAGCGCATAGCACTTAACCAAGCTATAGACTAGATAATAGGCGCAACAACATCTATTAATGTCGTCCTACTGAAAATCAATCTAAACATTGCACCGAGCGTGGCTATTATTGTCACTCCGTATATCACATCGGTCGCCAGCACATTGCCCTCATTCATAATTAGGTAACTTGTTTAAGATGCGTTTCACTAGTTACGATAAGCAGCTGAGCTGATACTGTAAAACCCAGTTTTACTTTATCAGCTGTCCCTAAACTATGCAGCTGATATATTGTCACTTAATTAAGTGCATCAAATGCGACAAGAGAACGTTAATTTCACACTTTAATTTATAAGGGCTACCTAATTAGTAGGAGACTAATAAAGTGTTTAATTTATTTCCGTTTCTTAACTTGTTTTGTGAGGCCTTGTCTGGAGGTGAGTTGGTCTAAAACATGTTCAGTCATTATTAGTTTATATAGTTCTATAAAAACTTTACTGTTAACGATTTCTTGTCACATTACATGATTCCTTATCTTGAACAAGCTTAATAAAAACATTTTTTGTACCGTTTCTACCGCAACACTGACAGATTTATGCTTGACACGATACTTATAATTAATGATATTCCGAAAATTGACTGTTAACCGATTGTAAATTTTACTAACCAGATTACTTAAACATCTAAAAACCATAGTAAAACGTGAAATCCGACACCGTTAAGATACCATATAAAAAGACAGTCGGTGCCCATAACACACTGATCATTTCTGTAGGAAGCAAAACACGTATTTCACAGTATAATACGACCAATTAGAAACGGTAATAAATTAATATATCCGATATATTGGCGCGACGCAATGTAAACGGCCGGAGTAATGGCGTTTGCGCAACGAATGCGTGACTTTAGCGAAATGTCAAAGTTTTATGATACAATGATACATAATACGTAATAGCGAAATACTGTCAATTAGGTAAGTTTTTAGTTTAGTCGGTATTAAATCTAACAACCATGATAATGTATTGAATGATCTACTTCAGTAAGTTCTTTTTTAGCTTTAATATTAGTTTCTTTGGCAGTGACTTTTTCATGTACGGTGGCTTTTGATGATTCACCATTTCTATCGATGTCTTTATTGCTTAATTCTTCGCAATCATTCTTGAAAATCAATTTGATTATTTTCTACTTCAATCAAATCAGTTCATTCAACTCAATGGTTTTCTCCTTTGACCATATCATTTGCGATAAAGCCTTTTCGTTCCTGATATCTGTGAGTACCTAAATCATTTCTCATTGATAGCTAAATCATAAATGATGATAAATCAAGGTTCACTAAGGTCACAAGGCCATTCACTGGTAAGTTTATTTTGGTATCGTCTGATTTGCACGTTCGGTGTTTGATGTTTATTGCACTTGAATGTTCATATTTGGAATGCTCTTGAGATTGCATACTTATGTCTACATAGGTATAGATATTAATATCAAGTAGCACACCAGTGTAAATAATATTTTTATGGCCATATGGGATATCTAGGAAGGTGTTTGGTTCAACGTCTGTAACTATAGATGCATCTTACTATAAGTGACCTAATAACTAGACTCTTCGAGTGAATAATACAGGATTTATAGAATTAAACAGTTGGGTATTTTCAATCAAAATGATTACTCCCTAGCAATATGTTCCTCAAACTGATGGTCACTTATTTGAATTAACATTCTTGGCGAAATGGAAATAGGAAGTTAAACCTCTTAGTCCAGAGTCTAAACAAATTTTGATAGATCGACAAACATTGCTTAATGTGCTATGACTACGCAATCCATCACATTCTCGCATAGTTGGAATTTCAAAGCTTCTCTAGTTTACATATTATTATCAAATTGATCTGGCTCATATATGACATTGTGGAACAATCCAGTGGCCAACAGAATTTCTAAGCCTTTGTAAATAATATTTTTGACGATTCTGATGAACATGGTCTAATTCTATTCAGAATTGGATTGTATTAACATAGACAATAAGATCGACTTTAGTCATAATCAAGACATACTCTCATGAGACAGAGTTTTGCTTAGCACATTTAACAGTTATTTTCATTGACTAACCCATCCAATGAATACGAACGTAATTTTGTGTTTTACTGACAACATAAAATTGTAGACGACGAAGGATCACGAGGAATTTAATATTTCGAATTTTGTATCTAATTGCAAACAGGAAGATACACCTAAAGAAGATATTTCGGAATATGCACGGGCCGTAGAACGCTAAGCTTGGCGTGACGTTTCACGGTAAAACATGTACACGCGTTGTCACGCTATTAGCACGGAGCTTAAACGCTTTGACACACCTCTAAAAAGTAAAGCTAAAATGTGGAAGTAGAGTAAAGCAGACTATACAAGGAAATAGCGTGAGTTCAGCTGGAAAACAATTATTACCTACTGTGAACTAAACCTACATATATCATCATAATTTTCCACTTTATTTTACTCATTTATGTTAATACTAGCGTATCGCTCGCGACTTCGTCTGTGCAGATTTAGTATAAATTATTTTCCACCTTTTCACCCCCTCAAAGGTTTCCGAATATCTTATATATATAATATTCTTCACAAAAGGAAGCTTTTTGCAAAATTTAATATTTCTAGTACTGGGTAGTTTCAGCTGTACGTATTAGCAGTGGCAGTAAGTCAGTTCCCCTTGTATATTTTTAATAGATTTTGGGTTTAGAATTAGTAATATATTTGCTTTACCTAAATTTGAAGTTAGCATATTTTATCTTTTTCTTTTAATTAATATTCATACGTATTTATCGATTAGCTATCATCTCAGTGTTCTTCACTAATCATCGTTCTTTTCTTCTGTCAATCTCTCCTTTACTGATCTATACAGACTATCTTTATTATGACAGCAAAGCTTTAAAACATATTTAAATTACGACTACATGAATGCTAAACACAGAACCAGGAGGGTTTTAGGCAGGTGGTAGTAAGCTGCATATTACAAATTAGACGATTACATTCAGGATAAGAATGCTTGGAAGCACGCTGGTCCTGCTCCATAGGACAATCAAGGGTGTAGAGTAAATCAAACTGGTAGGCATAATGTATTAACTATACGTGTAACAGATAAACGCAATACCTGTTACCAAGAACCATAAGTAAACTAATCTAATCGATAAACTAGAATCCTCTTCAAGGTATCGAATACCGACTACCGGTAAGGTTATTAGCGGTTGAGTTAGTCACTCCCTTAGGAGCCACTAAGGCGAGTATCGATTTCGTGAAGAAGCCGCGCGGGGCTTGTTTAGCCACGCCAAACTTACTTGTTTGTTGTACGAACCATTTTTGCACCATTTTCAATAAACTGTGGCTACGTTAGTAAGTATTCTATTTTATGGTATAGTGAGTATTTATTTGAAAACATCGGTAAATATATGAACGAAATTCATGCTCCGAAACGACGTATGTATGTGTGGGTGCAGGTATATCTATCTTTATATTGTAACATGTTTATATTTAGTGATTTTTATTATGTTTCTTGAGATAAGACTATTTTGGCTTAGTTTCATAACATTGTTTAGAAAACGCTGACAATAAACTAGCTATTTCCTATAATTTCACTCTCATTGCCTATCCCAATGGAACAAAGTAGCTTTCTGTCGCAGAGTGTTTTTGTGACCAAACCNCTATAATTTCACTCTCATTGCCTATCCCACTGGAACAGAGTAGCTTTCTGTCGCAGTGTTTTTGTGACCAAACCAAAAAAAAAAATGTTAACAATTAAAATATTGGTTTATTAGATATGTCATCATTCCCAGGTGGTGTTGGCAAGGTCATTTACACGCCATTAGTTCTAAGAAATCAATAAATATCCCCACGGATCCATACGATGCGCAAGCGCAACATGATTCGAATAAATTGACGTATGCGCGAAACCCATATCGATTACTGCCACCATCATTGAGAGATTTTGCACGTTATTGATATCCACTTTAGAATCATTGGAAGGACCCCCCATGCCTTCAAATCTACCATGTTAATTAACGACAAAAAGTCCTGTGCATTAACTTTTCTTTCGTTTATTCATTCAATTCATTTTACTACCCTTTCTAAATGCAAACGAAGATCAGCGTCTGCTGGTGTCTTTGCTGGAGTGTTTTTTTCTATCTCAAGGGAATATACTATTGGGATAAACAGTAGTATCTTATGCCTTCTTGTTTTGTCCAAAATCATCTGAATTCGATTTTGGAGGTGTGACAGGTAAGGTCAGGTCAGGTGGTAAGGTTAAATCTCAATCTTTCCAGTTTTCCAGTCATTAAGTCCTAAGTATCTACCTACATAAAACGTAAAATGAAGATTATTTAGAAACTAAAAGCCTCTTACATTTTTTTAATATTAACGGGCAGTATAGGATAATTTCAAAGAAAAAATCTACAAATAACAATGAAATTCCGAAAATTGACGCTGAATAGCTGAAAGGCACTACAAAAGCGGCCATCTTTTTTCGCCACCGACAAATGCCACCAATTTCAAAACAAAGGGAATTAAAGTACTCCATTATTTTAGTACCTGCTGGCCGCTTTGTGATACGAATAAATAGCTGCCGTGAGAATTATAGCAGGTGAAAAATAATTGGTACTAGTGGTACCTACTCGCTTACTGCGACTACACTTTCTGCGGTAGACATAAGGTGTAAACCTTGTGTCTACCGCAGAAAGTGCATTTTATATTGTGACTTTTTTTCATGAGAGTTGCGTTAGGTGAATGCGCCAGGGTAGCCCGCGACATTCAAATTTTCATACGTTTTTTTACATTTTGCAGGTCAGTGTCAGGTTGTATGTTGATTAAAATACGATTGGCGACCGTAACAAATATGGCTTTACTGAGTTATAATAATTAAAATGATCAATACGGGTTGTATCAGTTCATCTAATCCCATTGAATTACTTTTTTAGGAAATAACCATTCAGTGACCAATTTACATTTTATTGACAGATCCAAGTGCGATATCATCGATCGACTTTGATTTGTCGCTAGCTTTTGGTGTAGTACAACTGTTGATCGACATCGACTGATCCATTCTACAATAGACCGTTGCACTTGATCGTTAGTCTATTTAACCTTTTGACCGCCAGAGCAAAAACGTATCGTTGTGCCCCCGACGCCAAGCCACAAATTTGCCGTACTTATTGTCACATATTTGTGACATTTGGTGTACAGCTTGTCATGCATACGTGACAATGGCTTTCAAAAGGTTAATAGAGTGAATGGTAATAACCTAAGAGAAGAGGTTAGGTAAAGGACAATAACTAAAGAGTTCCAACTACGACAACCCTGAAAGTCAATCAAATATACGTATTTTGTCATACTAACTGGGAGTAAAAAGAAAAACTCAAAGTGCCCAGTAACTTACAAAATTACTTAAAATAATTCATTCAAATGATTGTCATAAATTCTCAACATTTACCATAATTTCCTGCAGTAGTATTATTACGGGCATTTCCCGCTGATGGTTAAGCCTTGGCTACAGGCTATGCGCTTGCGCATCCAGTTAACTATCTATAAACGACCTGAGCTCTCTGCTGCATGAACTTAACGACTTATCAGTTTATGATTATACGTAGTTTCCTGATAACCAGAGATCGGAATAGGTAGACTATATTTACCTAATTTTCGAAAAAGTAAGTAACATAGAATTGATAATACCTCCTGTAAAATCCCGGAATCATAAATGGAATCATGACAATCAAAACCCAGGATTATTAAAACATGAACTGGACTTTGAGTTTAATTACAAATTATTGATTTAAATAATCAAAAGAAGAAAGAGTTGTGCGAAAATAAAGCTATTTAATTTTACAGTTTTATTAGGTAGGAACTCTGAAAACATAATAAGATTCTTCAATATAATAATTTTGTTCAAATGTATTCAAAGCGCAATAAGTAATTTGCAATTTCTTAAATCTCGGGATGAGGAGGATCTTGGGAAGAGGTATTATCAACTCTATGTTACTTACTTCCACGAACATAAGGTAAATTTAGTCTACCTATTCCGATCTCTGCTGATAACAGTTAGGATGTAGTTGTGTCACAGATGGGCTAGAACCACCAGTGTTTGCCAAGTATAAGTTATAGCAATGTGTTGTATGCCAAGATCAATAGAGAAGTTATCTGTAGGTGATCTACGGAAGCTATGTGTCCTATTGTAGGTTACTGAATGTCAAGACAGTGTGCTAGGTATTAATCAAATGGTATACGTTACATCTGGTCTGCATGCAGGCAAATAACTTTCATGTATCTGAAAATTGGTACAAGGAACAAAAAAATAACTAGAATCTATATTTGTCATTGACATGCAAATATAAGGAAGATCATGTAGGTATGAATTTGAATTGATATTGTAGTTGTTTCGTTTTAAACAACGTGTAACAGAATAAACGCAATACCTCCTTAGGGGTCATTGTACTCATCATTATGAACAATTTTTATTATGGGACTAAACCCAATACGCGAAAATAAAACTTAGCTGTTCAGTACATTTTGTTGAGTTATGCGTACATAAATTCATGGGGCAGTCGATTTTTTCGATTTCAGTGTTAGGCCCATAGTAAAAGTTGTTCATAATGATGCGTACAATGACCCCTTATGAGGTATTGCGTTTATTCTGTTACACATTGTAGTAGGTCATTGCTTTTTCCTAATAACTCTTCGTAGAAAACTATCCAACAAACTATGCATCCATATTACCTATCTATATATATTATTGTACCACATATCTATATATATATACCTACATATATTAGTTAATTGATAAAAGTCAATAAATTGTAGGTGTGTCTATGAACTTCATTGCTATGCTAAAACGCAACGAGTATATAAAAACCTTAAATTCTTGAACAAAGTAATTTTAGTGTCTAAAGTCGAATCATATAATTGTGACTTTGGAATAAGTGGTTATTTGCTACATTCCAATCGTAAAAGATCGCCTAGATATGATACGAACGGAATGTGGCATAATAGTCCTATTCTATTATAATAATTATTCTAATTGTTATTTATTGGATCACCAGATCTATTCTGTTTGGAGTTCATTTGAGGTTAACAGGACAACGAATTAATCTTATTACTAAATAATATATATTTATTTGTAAATATTTCACCGGAAAATTGCAGACTCTGTAAAATTGTAATAAAAATATTAGATTATATTTTCTCAATAAATTATAAAAAATCGTTTTGTATTATACAATAAATCCCATCCAAATTCAATAGTTTCGACTATATCCGTTTCGTATTAAAAAAAGTTTACAATTTGACGCGATATTTTTCAATCTTACGGTATTTGCAAATTTATGGTGACATATTTATATGTATATGTCACCGTAAAATTGTAAATGTTATATAATTTTATTATTTATTTATAAATGCGAAAGTTAGGATAGTTAGTAGATATGTTTGTTACTCAATCACGCCAGAACGGCTGAACGGATCAAGATGAAATTTGGTACAGAGATAGAATATAGCCTCGAATAGCACATAGGCTATGCTGGGACTATATTCCCTTATTATTTCCGACCACCGAAGTTAGTTTTTCATAAATTGGCAATGATTTTAGAAGCTCTATTTTTTACGATGATGTGTGGTGAGTTATCTTGCTAGGCATTTATTTTATGATATCCACTTTGCTAATAATCTTGTTATAGATTTTTGGATAAGCCAATTTGATGATGCTTTTATGTAGATTAGATTATTCAAAACAAAAATAGTATCGATATTATGTGTGCATAAATTAAAACCGAAAAATAAGTGAGATGTTATCAATGGTAATGAACAAATAAATTAAAAATAATTAACGTTATGGAACGCCTTTATCTTTCTCGCGTTGAGTTTTTAATTTTTGTAAATCTCTTTCTGTTTAAAAACAATGATTGATCGTTTTAAAAGAGCGTTAAGGTATATTCTGTTTAACTTATTGTATGTACTGACAATGATACAAAAGAATATTATTACAATTATTTTTTGAGTGACGTGCTGTATTTTATTATACTTATTGCTTTTGTTAATGAGTGCAGACATTGTACCTATCACACTAATATTATAAAGGCAAAAGTTTGTGAGTGCGTGTGTATGTTTGTTACTTCTTCACGCGCAAACGACTGGACCGATTTAGACGAAATTTGATATAGGGATTGTTTGACTACCGGGAAAGGACATAGGATAGTTTTATCCCGGGAGTATATTCCCATACTCCCGGGATAATTTTTGACATCCACGCGGGCTATGCCGCGGGCGGTAGCTAGTATTTTATAAATTATGTACCTCTCTACTTGGGTAGATATATAGAGAACGTATACGATACGATATATTACGTGTATACGTTATATTTGCGAAACTCATTGTAATATATGTATATGGTAATGAATACATATATGTATACGAACTGTGGGATAGTAAACCGCTGCCAAATCCTTTGAGGATTATAGAGGCTTAACGTTACTTAAGTATACGTATAAACTTCTAAGTATACACATATATACGCTAAGCCGAAGTAACTAAGCTATTATATATGTACCTATTCAGTTACAGCGATATAAATCGTTGTCATAAAACATGGATGTAGATATTTACCTATATATATGGGTTACTAAGTACTCTCTACCTATCCTCTCAAACAAAACAGGCGCGATATTATGTAGCTATCCACAAATCACGGCTGAAAAGAAAAACAAAAGAAAAACGAAACATGAACGTCATTTAGGTACTAACAATTAGGTTCAAAGACTTTGGTCTTAATATAACAAAAGATGATGTCACAGTTGAACGCACTACATTTCTAGAGCTGACACATACCAACAAGAATAGTTAACGAAGAACAAACAATTCAAAAACTTAACTCTTTCACAAAATATCTATTAGCAACACGGTTCCGCAGACCCATTAATATTCAAGTACACACATACATAGACATTCTCCATGTAAATGTACATAGTTTGTTGACATAGTGGCGAGCATGCGCAGAAGTGACGTTATACATAAACAATGAATTTAATTTGTCGCAGGCCGACCTATGCGGGGCCTTACCTAAGGACATGACAGGACAATTAATCTGGAAACTGAATTTGAAACTCCGTTCTAGAACCCTTTCGCTAAAAGCAATTTAACTTAGTCCCTTTCTCACAATATATGGGTATGTAGGTTATAATGATATTATGAATTTTGATGGCACCCTACAAGGGTCCTCCCAATATTGATACCTCAAAATATCGAGAGGGATGACCGATACGGGTCGTTAGCTACTCAAATAAGGGCGAGTCAGTACCCTCAGTCATCAATCATACTCTCACAACGACTATATTTACACTCATATTCGATTGAACCTATTTACTCAAATTTCAAACAAAATAATTTATGAAACAAATATTTGCCAACCAACTTCGAAATTAAATTAATTCAAGATACCGATCCTCAATCAAAAATATCATTAGCGACTTACCGAAAACACTCCATAGCCGGCAGAAATTGGGCCAAGTAATATTTTATAATCATCCTTGATGTGGTCCTTGGATCTTACAACATCTTAATGTATCGGCGGTTCATTCACGTAAACTGTTATCAAAAACACTTTCTCCGTCGCTTCAGTTCGCACACATCGCACTGTTGATAAAAGAAAATAAAAACGAGCCGGCTTTTGTGAACGATTCGACTGTCAAAATCACGTGGAGAGGCCACACTCACACACGCATCACTGCTGGGCGCACGCGGAATACGCTTTTTCGCGGCGAACGCTTAGCGCATGACATCCAAGGAACATTATAGTCATGTAGCGGACTAACCTCCCACACAGTTCGTGAAGAACTAAGCGCAAGCAGTCGAGGTGCACGTGGTCCGTAGCTTACGCGACGGCCGCCCTTCCAAAGCGGCGTCCACACACTACGAAAATCGACTTTCGCTCGAACGGTAGACGACACCATTTCGCCCAAAAACGGCACGAGCCGACGAGATGAGCCAGAATATGGGACGTTACACACAGAGTATTTCCGTACTATCGCTAACAGTGTGCGTACGTTGCGTACATGTACAGCGGAAGGGAAAAGTGCATTGTGTTTTTATTTTCGCAAACCCCCAATCGTGGGCATTCTTTTGTGGATAATTCGATTGGGTATAAGCCGGCAGATAAATCGTTACGGTTATCCGGGGAGAAATTTGATACGGAATTTATTCCGCTAGCGAAGAGAGAAAAAAAGCTTCGGCCATTGTTGTAGAGGCAGATATTGAAAATGTTTCTAGTCGGTGTAACGAATAACGATGGTTTCCTTTTGTCTTGTTTTTAAAGGATTATTCTAAACTTAGTGGGCAGTCCGTTTAATCTTCCCCTTTTGTTGGGACATGACTTGATCTTTTTAAACGATACTGTGTTTTGTTATTTGAGTTTCTTTTCGCTTTCGTTCTTTTATTATATGCGAGTACAAGCGAATAGAAAAGTTTTAAAGTAAATATTGACGTAACTCGTCAAAGTGTGAATGGTTTGGAAAACATGCGCATAATATTAAGCGTATGTGTGAACCACAGGTTAGTAAGCCAAGCGGCCTTATCTGTCAAAACAGGCCATTGTCGATTAAAAATAAATATAATGTTTGGTGCTATAATCAATCTTATCTCAGTACTTTTAACGAGTTACTTAATCGGCCCCTTGGTACTTCCGGATTTATAGGTGGGTAGTAACAATCGGGTTCTGTGGATTGAAAGGTGTTTAAATATTTACTTGCGTTTGTAGCAGGTAATGTGACGTCACAGATTAGGGCCATAAGTACAGCGATTATCGTCTTAAACCGGTAGCGATAAGAGAATTTCACATGTCTGTGTAGGTATGTCGAAAGAGGTTATAAATTAGTCTTTCTGAGATTTATGACTGAAATTAGCATCAACTTCTAATTAAATTAAGCTTTTGACCATTTTAATGGTCGTCTTATGTTGAGATAACACTGCTTAAGATGTATATTTATCACTTAAGCAAGTGATTATTTGAACAAATACATTTTATTGGTCGTAAAATTGGTCACACATTGATAAACAAACTTTAGACATTGTACGTTAAGTTATTTTTGGATAAATATTTAAAGAGCAAAGAAATAATTTAATAAATTTTTATTCTTAATTTTCATTTAATATTTAACTTAACTAACTATATACACTAGAAATAAAAATAAAATCTCCTAACTAAATAAACCCTAAAATATGGCGTCAAAAAATTCATCCGCATCGCTGTCGACTGGAAGTGTACCCAAAAGACTGGCGGCATTGCCACGTTGTATGGCAATGCTTATTCTTATATTTAACTACATTATAAGTAGTTTATTCACACGTTGATCATTATTTAAAATTAGTCAACACAAAAAACATTTACATTTTTATTTTTAAAGTATTTGTGATTGAAACTATATTGAAATTACTATTTATTTTAAATCTACTGACAAAAGTAACGGAGATTGTTTTTACACATGCTTGAGATTGGCTTTATAAATGCTTAAAATGTATAAAAGTAAGCCACCTTTTATTAATTAATTAAAAATATTGTGATTTTACAAAACCACCGTAAATTTATCAATCAAACGGCGTTTTATAGGATTTTAATCATTTAAATTGCAAATATTTTCCGCTGAATTAGAAGCCACATAGTCACTGCGTATTTACTTTGAAAATTACTTACACCATAATTTCCCTCATAACTCGTTCTTGTGACAGTTTCCAACAGTTTCCTATATTTATCGATGTTTTCTAATTCCGCTGTAAACGTTAAAATTAATAGATCACTTTCAGTTAATTACTTAAATGTCTTAGCTACAGAATACTGGTTTATTGGATGCATTATTTATAATATCACCGACTTCCGAAATCATCTGCCTAGCCTTTTCACAATTATATTGGGGTCGGCTTCTAGTCAAACTGGATTCAGCTGAATACCAGTATTGTACGTGGAGCGGCTGCCTACCAGACCTCCACAACCCATTAACTGGGTAACACGGTACTCATTGGTAAAACTGGTGTCAGATTTTCTGGCTTCTGACTATCCGTAACGACTGCCAAAGATCTACAAAGTCAGCCGGGACCAACGGCTTNGTCGGCTTCTAGTCAAACCGGATTCAGCTGAATACCAGTATTGTACGTGGAGCGGCTGCCTACCAGACCTCCACAACCCATTAACTGGGTAACACGGTACTCATTGGTAAAACTGGTGTCAGATTTTCTGGCTTCTGACTATCCGTAACGACTGCCAAAGATCTACAAAGTCAGCCGGGACCAACGGCTTAACGTGCTTTCCGAGGCACGGAGGAGTCTCGGTATGTTAAGATGCTCACCCATCCACAGACCAACCTCGGCAAGCGTTGTTTAACCTTGAAGATCGACCCGTGCGGCTATTATTATCTAGCCACGAGCTCCTTCGACCGACTTCCGAAATAATAACTTTTATTTCGGAAGTCGGTGTTCTTCGTTTTTTGACACCGACTTCCAAAACCGAAATTAAAGTTATTTTATACTTTGTAGTATTTTTTAATTGGAAGTCGGTTGTATTTTTTTGTAAAAAGTATTTTATTATTTTTCACTTTTTAGTGGTGATAAAATTACAACAACACCCCACAACGAAATTGACATTATTCTCATAATGAGTGGTTGTGCTATTTCCCGACAAGGAATTACTTTGTGTGCCTCCGTAGTCCAAGTCCTGACCAGCTCATAGTTACCTAAACATCTACTTTGCTTTGGTATTAACATAAACCTAACAATATCTAATTTTACTAGATTTTAAGTTAAGGGGGTCACTTGTTTGTCTTTAAAGTTCAACGTCCAATGTAAATTCAAATATTTAGTTAAAATCAAAGCAAAAAGAATCATCAAGACGGGTTCATAAACAATAAAGTTAAGCCCGAATAGATAGCCACAAAAACATGGTTGACTTGTAGACATCTGCGTACCCCTTCACAGCGTTCAGGCGTGATGTTATGTTGTAAACTGGTGTAAACAATAAACAGACATGCGATTTCAGCAGTCCCGGAAAATTTGCTATCATTTATTGAAGAGTTCCGTTGCTTATCTCCGAATTTCTTCATCAGATCTTCAGCAAATTGAAATGGGACCAGTATGAAAAAATAGTCTTAAAACAATAAAAGAATCATGCAAATCGGTTGACAGTTGGCGAAAATATCTCTGAACAAACATACAAAAACATCGATCGAATTGAGGACCTCCTCCTTTTTTTGAAGTTGGTTAAAAATAGAGTGCGTTTGGCATTTTCTTTTTTACTTGGTTTTTATAGATGTTGTGGTTGTAAATTGGCAAATAACTCAGTTAAAAAGTATTAAATATAATCTCAAATCTTTATTGCAATCCATGTGCACAAACAGGTGGTAAAAAATAATAAATGAAAACGATCATGGATCCTACCGGGCCCAGGTATTTTAACAGAACACATTAATATGATTTTTCCTGAAGAAAATCATTACCGAAAGCTCGAAAGCTCATGATCACCATGCAACTTACTATTATTATTATTTTTTATTAATATATTATATTCTGTTATAAAAAATTCGAGGTGTCATGAAACAGAAATTCGTATAAATACAGAAAGAGCTAAGTATGGAGTACAGCGGCAAAATAATACTAACAATAAATACATAAAAAAGTGGCACGATGAATCATCCTGGATATTTAATTAACGTTCTCCTGAGTTGTAGTTCAGTACTGATAATAAAATGATAAATGTGAAGAGGAATTTATTGATTTCCCGAGAAACGATGAAATAACAGGCATGCAACAAGACAATAGCACATTAAAGAAATCTTTCGCTGTAATTAACAATAAATACAACCAAATTGATTACTCCGGCAAAAAAATAATAATTGCTCGAATAATGAACATTAATATAATAAGTTTTTATGTGACAAGAAAATTCATTGAAGTAAAAAATAACTTCATTGATGATTCAACACTCATAGTCATTATATAATGAGTAACCCCAAGGATCGCCTCTTCAACCGGCCCTGTGCTTCTTGCATCCAGCAGATAAGACACAATGTGTGAGGCCTTCCAACGCTGTGTCTCTCGGTACGAGATCACCAATCCAGAATCATTCTGGCCTAAAGGCTACAAGAGTAGATGACCCAGCTTAATCTAGTAAGGCATAAAATCAAATACTTAAGAAACATAATTTACCAAAACACTGCATTTACCACTGACCCAATACGGACTACAAAGCGATCACGATACCGAATACAATTTAAATCGGAAAAACATGACGTTAATTAGTGATCCAGCTAAAACACACAAAATTATTGTGAACCAATTAATGTTTGGAGTTCAATTAACCGTTAAATAGGTAGCCGCAATAGAGAACTCGTACCCAATACCCAGTACCGGGTCACACTATGAAATAGGATGGGAACTCTAATTTCCGAAACTCGGATCTAAAATTGCTTTTTGACCACCGACTGACCGCGGGCAGCTGTATTCTGGAAAACAGGATATATTTTAGTG
>NDFZ01002147.1:0-16680 GCA_002192655.3 Mamestra configurata | reverse complement strand
TAATTGAAAGTCAAAAATCGTCGGCAAATAATGACTATTAATATTTATAATATTGAAAATATATGAAAATTATGTGACTATAAAGAAAAACCTTTAATTGTCACAAATAGTTAAAATAAAAATATTGAAAGTTCCGATGCTTATTTANATTGTCACAAATAGTTGAAATAAAAATATTGAAAGTTCCGATGCTTATTTTAGCCAAGGCTGCAAGTATATGCGAAAAAAATATTTGTGAAATTAATTAATAAAGGTAATATAATAGCATACAAAAGGTTTCATTGCTAACACTTTTAAACAAGTCGAGAAAAAAAATTATTTCACTTTTTCTCCATACATTTTTTTTTTCAATATTTTTTTTTCGCGAAATTATACAATTCCATGAAAACCGCTAGAACAAACGTTGATGAGCGTTTACTTATTTGTCCATATGATTTTTTTCAGCCAGACCTTGGGTCCTAAGTCCTCCATATTCAAAATCCGGACCACTGTGCGCGCTGAAAAGAGACAGCGATTTTTTTGTCGCGTACTCGTCGAATCGACGAAGGTTAGGTGTCTAGGGTTAAATTCATTCTTAACAGTTAAATGACTTGATAGGCTAAATTAGTTTAGATTTGATTATTTTAGTCAGTTCGCTAGTTTTCAATGTAAAAAACCAGGTTATGATTAATTGTGGTTACTGTAACGGCAAACAATAACACAGCTTTCCTTTTTTAATTAATTTAACCTATCAAGCAATTAAACTGTTAAGAATGAACTTAAAGTTAATGTTTTTAAAGTTTGAGTTGGCCTTGCGTTGACATGATACATATTTAATATATTTATATGCTGTAAAAATAATCATTTTTTTAACATTAACACGCTACAACATAATTGTGAAACTTAATATTATAGTATTGTGCTACAGTGGCCCCATGGTAGTCTCAAACCTATTTTTTATCAGTTGTATTTTATTGTGTCTGTTAAGTATCAGTTTATTTAATTTTTGAGTAAAAATCTGATGATTTTTCAATCGTATAACATACATACTCATAGGTTACATATAACATACATAGGTCACATACATTTCTTAGGTTTTCTTTATAATTTAAAGCTCTTTCATACTTTTCAATTTACAACTTTTTTGATACTGGCTGTGTATGTATGTACCTTTTGCTTTTTAATAGAATTTTTCTCAGTATTTATACAATACAACTTAGCACGTAAACCAATTAATTCAGAAATTACTTCTCCTCCCATCTCATCTTCGAAATGACCTGGTATTTGCCCGTTAGCTTTTGGTATACCATACTTATTATTTTCCTCAAAATTGTTTGTATCAAAATATTTTTATTTTAAAATCGCGTAAAAATCATCAGTTTTCATGATAAATCGGTATCCGTATATTAATAAATGTTTTTCATAACAGAATAATGAAAATTGTATAAATTTGTTTTGGAACTTTTAAAAGAAAAACCAATGTAAATGGGACGATCTAAAATAACTTTTGTCTCATTTAACTCAATAGCAACTAGATTTACGGAGAAAATTGCTAAGTCTTTAAAGTTTGGAGCACATAATTACATATTTTTCTGCACCAGATAGTCTGTTAGTTATGTTAAACGCATCTTTCCATATTTGCACAAGTCGAACATCAACTTGTTTACGTTTGTTTTCAATCGTTTTCCTAAAAATAGAGTTGTTTTGCTTTTTGAAAAAGTGTCCTTCGATATCTAATTTAGCCTCTTGTGTTACAGAAGTATTTAAAGAAATATATGGCTCTAAAAAGTTATCTTGGTGGAATGATAGTATTATACGCAGTTACAGTCAAATTAAACCATTTTTCAAACATTCCTGTAAATGCATATAATGAATTACAAAGCGATGTTTGTTATACAGATTTGCTATTCTCACCGTCCGCAGGCCCGCGCCGACGGTGGCCGGGGATCGCCCTGCGACTCACGAAGCCCGAGGCGTCTTCTCCTGTAGTGGCGGTTGGGGCGAAGGCCTTGCCTTTCCCTCACGCGTCCCGCCTCCTCCTTCGCTAGCATTACTGCTTCGCAGAAGGAGGTGACCGCTTCCTAAGCCTCCTCGCTCCGGACCATGGATTTAACCAGGGCCGGACCCGAGAGATCGCCGCTGCCGATCGCCCCGACGAGGACATGGCGATGTTGCGCCCAAGCAGGGTAGACCTCCACCGTATGCTCCACTTTGTCCTCCGGGCGATCCTCACAGTGCTGACACCCGGGCTTGTCCGCCCGCTTGAATCGAAACAGGTACCTCCCGAAACAGTCGTGTCCGGTAAGTACCTTTCCTTCGCGCGGCCCACCTCCTCCTTCGCTAGCATTACTGCTTCGCAGAAGGAGGTGACCGCTTCCTAAGCCTCCTCGCTCCAGACCATGGATTTAACCAGGGCCGGACCCGAGAGATCGCCGCTGCCGATCGCCCCGACGAGGACATGGCGATGCTGCGCCCAAGCAGTGTAGACCTCCACCGTATGCTCCGCCGTGTCCTCTGGGCGATCCTCACAGTGCTGACACCCGGGCGTGTCCGCCCGCTTAAACCGAAACAGGTACCTCCCAAAACAGCCGTGTCCGGTAAGTGCCTGCGTCAGGCGGAAGGTGAGGACACCGTGGCGCCTCTCCAGCCACTAGCACTGGGTCGCGATAGTCGCCGTCTCCATATCGCCATGGTATCCTGCCGGACCTCCGTCCACCGCGCTGCAATTTGCCGCGGCAGCGGAGTTTCGCCCCGGCGAAGCGCCTCCACGCGCCACGCGTAAAAGTGCGCGAGGGGTCTCGCCTCCTGATCCCATGGCAGTAATCCGGCAAGGAGGATCGCCACCTCGCCGCCTCGCCGGAGACCGTGCGGTATCCCTGGGCCAGCCGGATGGCCATGACCCTTTGGGACGCGTTGAGCTGGTGGGCTGGTTGCCCTTTCAACGTTAGAGTCCTCACTGGGACCCCATGAAGGGCCTTACAGCATGCTGGTAATCATCTGCTGAAATATTTTCTCCGGTGGTTTATTAAAAAGTTTGATTGCTCGGGCAGTTGAGTCTCATTATATTTTTCCCATGTATGTATACAATCATAACAGTGTACACCTTTTCTACGAACTAATTTTAAAAAATCCTCATTGGGAAAATACAATCGCATGTTATGAATATCATTAGAATGGTTTTGCAAATTTGTCTAAACTAGTGCTCAAAAAATAAATTTTAACTGTGCTGCATTAGTTTTATCAATCGGTATGAACTTTGTAACCGATATATGTATATTATTCTTTTGATTATGCACTTAAATTAATTCTGCCCAGAATACCAGATAATTCTTTAATAAATAAATGGCAATCGTAACCAGATAAATTATAAAAAGTATTGGTATATACTGACATTTTTGCAAATTTTTATTTCAAGTATTATGTGCCTCTACATTTACCCGTAAAATGGTCATGGTCTTTAAATATTTTATCATTCATAACAAACTCAATTTAACATATCGACCGTAGCAATTAACAAAGTCGTATGTGAAAAATCACTACTTTAGAGTACGGCCGTACAAAGTTTCAAATATGTATAAAGTGAACAATAGTCAATGTACCTTAACCAAATTTGGTATGACATATAAATATTAAATACCTGATGTAGTAGTATATGCAAGTTTATCAAGTTTTACCTAGACTAGAGTCAAGAGCAAACCCATATTAAATTAAAAAAAAAAATATATCGGAAATATGAGAAACTGCACATGCAACAAACATTGTTAACCGATAAAAATCATGCAACTATTTTGTCGAAAATGGCAGATCCGACATTATTAACCGAACTACAACTTCTGCATTTGGTCGGATGTGTCACAACCCACAGTAGGTATTCCATGGACTTTGAAATCTCATTAATGTTGAATGCACCACTTAATGCCCGTATTGCCCGTAAGGTATCAATATTTTATGATGTAGATACCACTTACATTATTTCGGAGATTTAGGTTATATGAATAAAATGATGAAATGAGTGACATACAACATTGAAATACTTACTTGGCACTGAGTTACTTAAATGAATAAATGGCAAAAAATACTACCTTATCATAAGANAGGGAAAGACTATATGAGTTATATGGCCTTAAGCCTTTCATTAACACAGAAACCTTTAGTATGTATGTAAACAAATATTCTAAAGTTTTCAGAAATACTTGCAAAGTAGCTAAAGCCCTGTACATTAGCAATAAGATCAAATCGGCAGATAATAAAATTAAGACAGTTTGGAAAGTTATCAATAATGAAACTAGTAGGAATAAAGTACGAAACACTGATTTTTTACTGGAGACTGCACATGGTGCCATAAGCTCTAATTTAGAAGTAGCTCAAGAATTTGTAAATTTTTTCACCGAAATACCATCAAGAACTACTGAAGCTTTAAATTCTTCACCCGAGGTATCATTTAATTTATTAAGAGCAAACGTTCCAGGTTGTACGGTTGAATTCCAATTCAAACATATCAACCCTATGACGGTTATAAAAGCTTTCCGGCAAATCAAAATCAAATTGACCGAAGACTTATGGGGAATGTCTGTCAAAGTGTGCACGTCCATAATTGAGACCATAGCACCATACTTGGCTTTAATATTCAATTTATGTGTAGACCAAGGAGTCTTTCCGGATATAATGAAATATAGTAAGGTTATACCACTTTTTAAATCCGGTGACAGTAAAGATGCCAATAATTATAGACCTGTATCCGTATTGCCGGTTTTCAGCAAGGTATTTGAAAAAGTGATGCTCAATCAAATGCTCATTCATTTTAACATCAATAAAATCTTACACGATCAACAGTATGGGTTTACCAAAGGTCGTTGTACGACTGACGCTGGTGTCACAATGTTAAAACACATATATACAGCGTGGGAAGAGGCGCAAGATGCCATAGGAATCTTTTGTGACCTCTCCAAGGCATTTGATTGCGTAAATCACGAAACCTTGCTCCTAAAACTAAAACATTACGGACTAGGTAATCTTGCTCTCAGTTTAGTGAAGTCGTACTTAAATGACAGACAGCAGCAAGTTCAAATAAACGGTGTTAATTCAAGGGGTTTAAAAGTCAAAATGGGGGTACCACAAGGCTCAATATTGGGTCCTTTCCTCTTTTTAGTGTATATTAATGATTTACTCCATCTTTTAAAAAACCAACCAAAGATGGTGTTATTTGCTGACGATACGTCCTTAATTTTTAAGATAGATAGACGTTCTACAAGTCTTGACGACGTAAATAATGCGCTACAGCAGGTCCAAAATTGGTTCACTGCGAATAATTTAGTATTAAATGGGAAAAAAACTAAGTGCATCAGATTTGCTTTACCGAATGTCAAAAGTAATACTTGCGACATAGTATTGGACAAAGAGAAACTTGAATTCGTCGAAGACACGGTTTTCCTAGGGATCACGCTTGACTCAAAGCTACAATGGGGTCCTCATTTAACATCTCTTGCAGGACGGCTAAGTTCAGCAGCATATGCTGTCAGAAAAATCCGTCAATTTACTGATATAGATACCGCGAGGCTGGTTTATTTTAGTTACTTTCATAGTATAATGTCTTACGGTATCTTATTATGGGGACGAGCTGCAGACATCGAGTCTATATTTATTCTGCAGAAAAGAGCCATCAGAGCCATATACCATCTTGGTCGGCGCGATTCCCTAAGGGAACTGTTTAAGGATATTAACATCATGACGGTACCTTGTCAATACATATACGAAAACATTATGTATGTTCGGAAAAATATTCATCTTTTTAATAAGATTAGTGATAGGCATAATTTTAATACTAGAAATAGGAATAAATTAGATCAACCCCGATTCAGATTGGCTAAAGTACACACTTCTTTTATGGGATATTGTATTAAGTTTTATAATAAAATACCACGTGAGATTCTCGAACTGAATGAGAAAAAATTTAAAACATGCATAAAACGCACTCTATGTAGACAGGCATATTATAAACTGGAAGATTATATCCTTGATAAAAATGCTTGGCTAAATGCCGGTCCTGCTCCACAGCCTCAGCCGCTTGGTTCCACTAGTTAGGTTTTATATTTGGAAGAGATGCTCACCCTCTTTTATGTCTAATAATAATACTATTCCGCATAATCTTATATTATGTTTGGAATAAACTTTTCTTTTTCTGTATTTTCAGATTGATATTCATAGTTTTATATAATTTAGAAGCAATTTTTATTTCAAGTTCTGTAAATGTGAGAACCCTGGACCATTATGTTAATAGATAGTTTCCTTGTTTGACATGAAATAGCAGGGGCAGTTGAGGGTGTGTCATGCTCACTCCAATGTCTCGCTGATGGTGGCGCGTGTATCGGATCATTCAGTTCCCTTCAAAATGGTTGAGCTGAATGGTGCTGATGCACGCGTCATGTTCGTGAACGGGCGCCGTCAGTGGAGACTGGTCATCCCTTGGTTGCCACTGCCTCATTTTAATATTTCATACTATAAATTGTTTTTTTTCTTTCTTTACATTGTTCTCATATATAGAAGCAACAAGGTTTATGTAACCAGGATTTTTGTAAACATAAAATGATTTAAAAGAGTGTCCGTGGAGTTTCTTGCACGTTCTTCTCCATAGAGATCTACGCTTGCGAACGTGCAAATAGCTTCATGTTTTTGACGAACTGACTTTGACAATTCAAAAGTACCTGATAATGGTTTTATTTGAAATAAATGCTTTGACTTTTTAAGAAAGACCTTGATAAGACTTTTTCACACAAGGTCTTTAAAAAAAAATCTGTTCTCCTACACTATTGGACTAGGAACCAACCTTTAAGTAAGAAAATACCTTAAATTAGATGGAGGACGACCGTAGCAATTAACATTGTCGGATCTACATTTTTGCGATTTTCATTTTATTGCATTAAAGGTCATAAAATAAGTTTATAGACACCACCACAAATCATTATTTTCCTAAAATCAACAAATCTTGGTTTTTCGAGGTGAAAAAAGTAGTATGTGTTCAGTGCGCACGATTAATATTGTCGCATTGTACGTTGAGACGTTAGCTGCGGGGCGCAGGAGGGGAACGGAGGCGAGCGCGCGCCGCGGATCTGCCACTTCGGCCAATGTTAGCGGGAGGAGCGCACTCGTCGGTTTTTATTTTTCAAATCGTAAATATATTCGCCATTTTATTATAAATTTTGTTGTTCCCGTTATGTCGAGGTCAAGACGGATATTAGTATTATTGGATCCATCAGTTCCGCTACAAAATAATCCTAATTTTGAATTAACGGGCACTTATGTGGAAAAAAAAAGAGGAAAAGTAAGTATAAATATTTCTTTTAGCACATTTCATCATAACTAGCCTAAAAATAATTAATTATTCTTTATTATTAGCGTCTTATTGAATTCATATTTTATTAAGAAGTGTTTAAAACTACTCTGAACGGACAATAATGTCGTATATGCCAGATACATCAATGTTCACGGTTTTCTTTTTCGTTTAATGTGTCGGATGTGCCGCATACTACATTATTGCTTGATTGGAGATAGTTTTATTGTGCCGGATATGGTACTACAGACTTTATTGCATGTTCATTTGATAAATAGTATTGTAGGATGGACCACTTCCTACATTATTGACTGCTGTGTATTTGATTGCATTTTGTCGGATAAGGCATTACTGACTTAGTTAACTGTTTATTTCTCATTTCTTTGCGTCGGATGTACTACATTCGACATTATTGTTGGCTTCATGATAATAAGCTACTACTGAATATGGTACTACTGACATTGTTGCTTGTTGATAGTTTTTTTTTTGTTGTATGTGATACGTATACCTATAAAAGAGGAAATAATTGTTTTTTTTTTTCAAATAGCTTCTCTAATAGGTACATTATATTTCTATAATACAACGTGTAGCGGAATAAACGCAATACAATACCTTGAAAGGGGTCATTGTACTCATTATCATGAACAACTTTTATTATGGGACAAAACGATGTTGTGAAAAAAAAACGACTGCCCCATGTATTTCTGGGCACATGCCCTACAAAATGTAGTGAACAGCTGATTTTCTTTTCGCGATTTCGTCGTTGGTCCCGCAGTAAAAGTAATTCATAATGATGAGTACAATGACCCCTTTCAAGGAATTGCGTTTATTTTGTTATACATTGTATAATAATCTTTTTTGCTAACATAGTAAAATTTATTTTAGGAGAATCGTCGCCTCTTCCTGTTGGCTTTGAAGAGGCGCTTGTGCAACTGGAAGACCTGATTGGTAACATTTTTGATGACGTGCAAAGAGCCTCGTGGGAGACATTCCTGATCTATTGAATCCAGTAAAGTCTTTTTCAGATTTCCTAATTCTATAGTTTCGCGTATAACCTACGTTTTGTACATTTTTCTCACTTAACATACAATCAATATTTTAATATGCTTTTCAGACCCACGTGAATCCAGTGACTCAATCAAAGACACCAACTCCAAGCGCTCCCGCTCTTGACAGCTTAGCGGCAACTCTCAACTCGCCAAAAGTTCTAGAAACCAATGAAAATGAAGTTTTCACACAATTTGATTACACAGTAACAGCACCGATGGCTACCCCGAGTCCCACTGCTTGGATTTCTAACCATGGTGAGAGTGTAAATATAGGAATACCGTACCAGATCTTTTCTTTGAATCACGCGCTTCCCACCCACGAGGTTTATGAAAACATGGGTACATCATCCGAGATCTCTTCTGTAAGTCATGTTCATACGCCATCTTCTACAACCAGTTCTAGAAAAAAATCTTTTAAGACTGATAAGGGAAAGAAGCGCCTAGCTCATAAAGAAAGGTGGCTTGTAGTCCAAAGAAAACTGAAGAAAAATAGCGGCGAAGAATTCTTAAACAAAAAGGGTAAGGTGGTCGAAGGTAAAGAATTAAAGGCTCCTTGTACCGATAAGCGCCGATTGAAGTATACCCAAAAAATTGTCATGAAGATTTAAAGCGAGTCTTTAAATATTTTTGGCTGTTAAGTGAGAAGAAAAAGCACTGGGAATTTGTTATTAAAAACACAAAGAAGAGTCTCAAGCGCCGCCAAACAACAGAAGTTACGAAGCACGATCGACAGAACACTTATCAATACTTTTTGCCGGATGCAGAAAAGAAACCAGTATGCAAGACAATGTTTCTCAACACTATAGCGCTAAGTGAACGCGTGGTGAGCACGGCCTGGAAAAAGTTTGACGGGAACACGGTGATAGAAGATGACAAAAGGGGTCGTTATGAACATGAAAGTCGCGTTTATAATGATGAAATGGTCAAAAGTGTTTGCGATCACGTAAGATGTTTTCCAGTGGTTGAGGCTCATTACGTTCGTCAGAATTCTAGCAAGCTCTACCTAGAAGGCGTTGAGAGCATATCTTGGATGTATAAACTATACTGCGAATGGTTCGCTGCTACCAAATATTCCTCAAAAGCAACTACAAATAGAGAAGTAGTTATACCCAACTTCAACTTGGCACTGCACCGACCTAAAAAATATTAATGTGATGTCTGCCACGTGTTTGAGAACAAATCGACTAAAACAGACGAGGAGAGACATTTGATTTATACCAAAATCGCAAAATAAAGGCTCGACATTTAAATAAATCCGACAAGCAAGAGGCTCAAGTCAATACAGATGTGGTCACTGCTACCTTTGATTTTCAAAAAGTTTTAGTGACCCCTTATGGAGAAATCAGCGAACTCTACAGCAAAAGGCGGTTCTCTACATTAAATTTACGGTCTATAATTTAGTATCCAAGATAGGCATCTGCTACATGTGGAATGAAGCGATCGCTCGGCGTGGCTCGATCGAAGTATCTAGTTGTCTACTCAACTACATCAAATTCCATGCTGAACGAGGCGTCAAGGGATTTCGTTTTTGGTCTGATAACTGTGCAGGCCAAAATAGGAACCGGATCGTGTTTTCGCTCTACATATTCGTAGCAAAAAAGCTCGGAGTAAGGTCACACACAAAATGAGGGAGACAGTGTGCACGCGACAGTTGAACGGTATAGCAAACACAAAACGATTTGGGTGCCAGAAGAATGGTATAGCTTAGTTCGTTGGGCTAAATGTGAAGGTGATCCTTACGTCGTGAAAGAAATAAGGCAAGAAGACATTTTCGATTTCAAAGCCTTACTAGTAAACAAGAATTGGACATAGAATACCAAAAACGAGAAGGTGTCGTGGAATTCCATAAGAGAGGTGAATGTAAGTGCAGGACAGAACGACAGAATAGAGTATAAGTATGATTTTGATGAAGAACCAAAGACAATCGTTGTATTGCGATCTGGCACCCGAAACAAGAAAAGGCTGGAAAATGATCTTGAACTGAATCAGGCGTATCAGGGGCCTTTGCCCATCAGTAAAGAAAAATACAAGGATATTACAGATCTCTGCAGAGGGGGAATTATTCCTGAGCGCTACAATGACTTTTATTTAAACTTAACTCACACCAACGCACCCTATCTTACTCGTGAAGAAAGTGATTCAGAAGACGATTAGGTTTAAACCGATCGTTTAATCTAATTCTAGAAGAGTGTTTTTGTAACAGTGATACGTATATCAAAGGTAAAACTTACCATGTGCCATAAAAGGTTGTGGATTTAAATTAAGCCAGGTACTTTTTTTATTAATGAGGGGTTTATGGTCTTGGTAAGTGTTATATTTTTATGATTCCTACAAAAATATAGTCGGTGGTACGTGTTTTCTAATCTATTTACTATAGCCTAAACTATGAATGTTATCTTGAACCTAAATGTTTGTGGTTATACTAAATATATAACAATAAATTAAGTTTTTTTTTTATTATTTAATATGGGTTTGCTTTTGACTCAAGTCTAGGTCATAGATGACAAAAACAAAGTCGACGATGGAGCGAGCTTACCCAGAACAAGCCTGTTCACTCTAATTTTGAAGTTTATATAAATAAGGCTGATCTCAAATGTAACGTATTAAGACTGTCATTTGTTGTGTTGTTTAATTGCAGGAAACTCAATTCGTGTTTTGTTGATTCACGAAGATAATTAGTTTTTGCGTTATAAAACTCTGGAATGTTATTTAGTTTTCCAATAAAGGACTTTAATTTGATTAAATTACATAATGTATTCTTATTTTCTGGGAACGTATACCTAAAATGTATGGCATGTACCTTACGTAGATAATGCCTTCTTGGAACGTACGTATAACCTGCGTATCTATACAAGTACGTACATAGGTATTATGTCAGTACCAATATCAATATCTATAACGGCCAGTGTCATACATCTATTAAACAAATACGAGCCATTTGTCTTTGCTTTAGCAGAGACTTGGCTTAAATCATTTCATATTTTTAAAATTAATGGTTATTTAACCATTAGAGAGGATGGATCTGATGGGTATGGTGGTGTAGCTATACTTATTAAGAATTCTATCCCTTTCTCCACTATTGCTTTACCACCTCATATTGAGGAAGTTTCTATTGTAGCCATTAAAGTGTACCATACTTGTCTTGTTTCTATCTACATTCCTCACCCTTCTTTCTATTTTCTTCTCTATCAAAGCCATTCTTGGTATTAGGGGACTTTAACTGCCATCACCAATCATGGGGCTGTTCAACATCTAACAGTTATGGGGATGAATTACTAGATATAATAGACTTACACAACTTGTGCATCTTGAACTCAGGAGAAGCCACACGTCGGTGTGCTCCCAATCAAAACCAAAGTGCAATTGACCTTTCCATCTGTTCTCCAAGCTTAGCATCATCATTAACTTGGAATACTCTAACCACTACTTATGGTAGTGACCATTTTCCCATACTTATTTCATATCCTCTTTCTAAACCAAATGCACCACTAAGGAGATCAAATTTAAAACATAAAGTATCAAATAGAAATAATAATGACTGGTACAAATTCAGTGACATTGTTGACATTAAGCTTTGCTCTTTGCCTGTCATTTCTAATGACAATGAAAATATTTGTGCAGAAGCTTTAGCACACTTATTAATTGCAGCGGCAGATGAAGTATTTCCTGTAAAAAATAAAAATATTAGTACAATCCCTTCGCCTCCATGGTGGGACTCGGAGTGCACAGAATTGATTAACAAACGTAAAGAGGCTGAATATAATTATAACTTGGATATGTCCGATGATAAGTTTGAAATCGTTACTAACCATGTACGAGCCAATAATGCTCATACAGCGAAATACATTTTGCATAATAAACTCTACATTTTAATTAGTCGTAACTACACCTCCGTCACGCGGTATTGTGTCAGTAAATAATAAGTGCGGCTCAGATAACTAAACATAACTTTCTATATTTACAAATAAACATTTTAAAGTGTTACTTAGTGGTTTGGTGTTTATCCTTTACAACCTACAACAACTACTGGAGGATCGTCAACGGCGAAATACTCCAACATCTTTTTGGTTCTTCGAGCCGGATTGGGTCATTTGGTCCTCACTGGTCCTTTTGATCCATCGAGCAACAAACAAAGGTGAGTCAAATCAATATTTGAATCATCGAACTTACGAACCGGCAGAGATTACGTCTACTGCTACAAACCTGCGGGGATTACGTCTGCCGCTACAAAACCGTAAACAAGGAATAATCTGCGGGGATAACGTCCACTGCGATTGAAACTACACAACACCTATAACCAACTACTATCTAGTAACAATGTCGAAAGAAGACTACGTCGAGTTTGTAGAACTTATAACCAAGCAACAAAGCAGCTACGAGAACATCAAGGCTCTGCAAACTAACTACAAAAAGGATTCTGCGAAGAGAAAGTCCATAGATTACCTCAACAAACGCATCGAAGCTTTGCAATCCCTCTGGGATGAATTTCGGACAAATCATGAGGTCTTGAAGAAGTATGAGTCAGTTAAGAGCGACCATGACTACTTTGAGAAGAACATTTTCGAAATAACAAGAAGCATGTTCAATGAAACAATGCAATCGATGAATCAACTACGAGACAACTTACTAAACGAACCGGGATTTTCGGGTTTCTCAAAACCGAGAACCCCACACAACCACAAGAAACCCCGCTATTCGATACAGCTGGTGTAAACCAACAAATCGACATGAACCAACGCGTATCAATGCTGTTACGTAACCAAACATGTAACTTCAACGCCTTGAAGCGAGCAGTCTCCAAAATGAATCTGGATGATATGAAAGAGAAGTGGCAACTTCAAGATCACCTAAACGTACTAAGCGCTAAGTGGGAATCCATTGACAAAATACATTGGGAATTAAGCTACTTACTGCAAGGAAACGACAAGGATTATGAAGCAGAATATGACCATTGGGAACAAGTCTACGACGACCTAAAGGCAGATTTGAATAGAAGAATCTTTGAAACATCTCATTACGAAAAAACAACACCGCGGATGGAATTGCCGGAGTTCAATGGCGCTTTCAGCAACTGGATCTCTTTCAGAGATTTATTTATTGAGATGATTCATAACAATCCAACGCTAAACAAAACGCAGAAGATGAAGTTCCTAAAATCTAAATTGAAAGTTGAAGCCGAAAAGTTAATTAAACATCTACCTGTGAGTGCTGAGAACTACGACTCATGCCTCAATATAATCCAGCATCGCTACGACAATAAGCGACTACTTTTCGTAACATACGTGGACACACTTCTCAATCAATCATCTATCGACAAACCGAGCTCGACTAACTTGAAAAAGCTATACGACACAACCAAAGAGTGTCTGAATGGCCTAGAGAACATTGACATCAATGTTCCAGTATGGGGTCCACTTATCGTGCACTTACTGTCTTCCAAACTGGATGATGTCACTTACGGAGACTACATTAAAAACATGAAACATTCAAGAGAGCTTCCAGACTTAGATGAGTTTATGGAGTTCCTGGAATTACAATTTATGACGCTGGAAACATCGCGAACTAAGGAAAACGGTGTAAAACAAAATAATTCATCAAATAACCAACATAAAAATAATAATAACAATAAGTCAACGAACTTTAAAGACTCAGAAAAGTGGACAAAAACCTACCATGCATCGCTGCGGAAATGTCCACTCTGCAAAAATGATCACGCGCTAAGGCAATGTTCGACATTCCTGAACATGGATATTGCAACGCGAAACCAAACAACAAGTAAACTATGCAAAAATTGTTTATTCAGTCACGGCGACAACAAATGCAACTCAACGAAAAGATGCCGCACGTGTAATTTTAAACACCAGTCCCTTCTTCATAATGACAATCTGTAAGGGCAACGATCAAAGCCAACCACCTCAACGGCGGCTGAGCGAACATCTAATCACATCAACGGTGAACAAGAGATACTCTTAACGACTCTTCAACTCAAGGTCAAAAACAAAGAAGGAGATTACGTCATCCTTCGAGCATTACTGGATCAAGGCTCTCAAGTAACCTTGATTACAGAAAACGCTGCTCAACGACTGAACTTACCCCGAAACAAAATGCACGCGGCTATCAATGGCGTGGGCACTATAATGGGTTCCAGTAAAGGGATGATTAAATTGGAATGTAAATCCATCCACTCTGAGTATACATTCCAAACGGAGGCATTAGTGATGAGTAAACTCATCAACAATCTGCCGAACTCCTCAATCGACACATCGAACTGGACACATCTGCACAATATTAAGTTAGCCGATCCAGACTTTAACATCTCAGGGCCCATCGATTTACTTTTAGGAGCAGATATTTACTCTGAGGTGATCTTAGTAGGAGTACTAAAACCTAACATTAACTCTCCTGTAGCGCAACAGACAAAGTTAGGCTGGATACTGTGCGGTGCTACAAAGCTATTTAACTGTCTAGTTACTCTAACGGAGCTAGATAAAATAACAACCTTTTGGGAGATAGAAGACATTCCTTCAGAACCTGAAACAACAACAAAAGACGAATTCTGTGAAAAACATTACACAGAAACAACAGAGCGATTGAGCAACGGGCGTTATGTCGTGAAGATGCCGATGAACACCAACTATGAACAAAACCTTGGAAAATCCAAGCCTCAAGCTATAGCACAATTTCTTCATTTAGAAAAGAAAATGGCGAAACAAGAACACTTCGCTACACTTTACAAACAGTTCATCCGAGACTACATCGAATTAGGTCACATGAAACCAGTGACAGAATCCAAGAGTCGAGTACAAGCCTACCTTCCACACCACGGCGTGGTAAGGGCTTGCTCTACAACGACTAAACTGCGAGCTGTATTCAATGCATCCATGAAGACAGACTCCAGACTCCAGCTACAGTCTTAACGATCTGATGGAAAAAGGGCCCAACCTTCAAAAGGACATTTTATCTCTGATCATAAAATGGTGGAGCTATAAATATGTTCTAACGGCGGACATCGAAAAAATGTATCGTCAAATCCTTATTCATCTAGATCAACAACATCTGCAAAGGATAATCTGGAGAGAATCCTGCAGAGAACCCCTCAGAGAGATGCAGCTGTGTACTCTTACTTACGGTACCAAAGTCGCACCATTCATTGCGATGCGCACTCTCCAACAACTAGCTGAAGATGAAGGCGACGCTTTCCCTTTGGCCCAAAAGGCGCTGCAAAACGAATTCTATATGGATGACGCCATCACTGGACACCATACCATAGAAACAACAAAGTTGCTGCAAAAACAGCTTAGCGAACTATTAAAGAAAGGTGGTTTTGTTTTACGGAAATGGTCCACGAATGAACCATCTATTCTTAAAGAACTACAGGGGGAAGAGAAAAGTCACAACAATGATTTTAATTTCAAGCAGCAAGAGTTCAGCAAAACACTCGGACTCACATGGAATGACTCAAGCGACACATTCCATTTTATTAGCGAAGTGCCTGCCAATAACAAAACTACACCATACACTACACAGGCTTTTGTCAGAGATAAGCAAGATCTACGATCCGCTAGGATGGTTGGCTCCAATGACCATCCAAGCTAAACTCTTATTTCAAAAATTGTGGAGTGACGACTGTCAAAATATTGGCTGGGATGAAAACGTACCCTATATCATAGAAAAAGAATGGCTGAAAATTATTTCCGATCTACCAAATATAAACAAAATCACTTTACCAAGATGGTTGAAGAACGTAAACAAAACGATCGAATTGCAAGCCTTCTGTGACGCGAGCGAGAAAGCCTACGCATGCGTTATCTACAGCCGAACTACGTCTCCTACAAGCCACTACGTAACCACTCTACTCGCAGCAAAGACTAAGGTGGCACCACTCAAAAAGAAAACTACAATACCGAGGTTGGAATTATGCGCTGCAGTTCTGCTAGCGAAGCTACTAGAAAAGACAACTAAGATCCTAGCAGATTACGATCTAAGGATACACTGCTGGATCGACTCTAAAGTAGTCTTAGCATGGCTTCAAGGAAGTCAATCAAAATATGAAAAATATATAACAAACAGAACGACACAAATAACAAACGTGGTACCTGCGATAAACTGGGGTTACGTAAAAACGAACGAAAACCCTGCCGACTGTTTACTGTTTCGCTGATGTATTACGAAACAAAAGGAGGTCAAATGAGTGTAATGAACTAAACTTGAATGAAATAAATAACGCTACAGAGGTAGGCTCTAATAGACGAATTAAGGGGTGCTAGCGAGCTCTTGTTTACTTCGGCTCCGTGCTATTTTGCGTTCTTAAAATTTATCATTGTG
>NDFZ01002146.1:0-16676 GCA_002192655.3 Mamestra configurata | reverse complement strand
GACGCAAATTCTTACAAAGCGAAACCATGCTGCAATTCACAAAGCTTTGAATCTACGCTTACATGAGCAACTCAAGTTTTCCTTGTTCAAGGTTCATAGACCACATTTTGACTACAGACACATGGAGCATATCAAACTACAACTATCTGTCAAATTTCTTAAATAGATTTTAAACTTTATGGCTAAAACATTAGGGTTCTAAGATGATTGGGAACATTTGACAGTTTCGGGTATCATGATGTGCTGGCGTCTGTACTTCGCTAAGCGTCGCATACGAATGTGATCATGATTCCTATAGGGAACGTGCATCGAAACTTTAAGGTTGACATTGACGCTTCTGTGCCACCGCCTGCACGTATTGCATTAAATTGCTCAGTATAGCCGACAGGCGCGGTCGCAGATAAACTTTGGGGGGTCACATATATAGTAAAATTTGTCGAGAAAATGAGAGGACTTTTTGCTCAAACCAAAAAATACGCTACTACTACAAATCATAAAATAAATGGGAGTCGAATACAGGGTTGTGGTCATGGGCGAAAATTAGCCAATTGCGATTCGACTTATAGCGATTACTACTAGTTCACGATTGATTGTGGTGGTGCCATTGCATTAATTAAAAAGGAGATGTTTACAACATCTTTGAGCATTCACGCAGTCAAAACCACGGAGTTAAATTTGAAGCACCTCGGATGTGTTACATTGGTGACTTTTGCAGAAAAGCTTCAGCCGGAAGGCAATAGAGAATATATGCGCGAGCGAAGCGATCTCGGAAAATTTTAACATATTGATTTGGATACGTTGGATTCTCTTTTCATCATTCAAACAAATGTTTGTTTGTCGATTTACTCGGACAACTAAGCATGCTGGAGCGAGCGAGCGGATCTTATCTCGGATACATTACATTTTCTTTTTTCATACATTACATTTTCTTACAGATGTTTCGTTCACATTTCAACTGAACATTTTTACATCTTGTTTCGCATACGTTANTGATGTGCTGGCGTCTGTACTTCGCTAAGCGTCGCATACGAATGTGATCATGATTCCTATAGGGAACGTGCATCGAAACTTTAAGGTTGACATTGACGCTTCTGTGCCACCGCCTGCACGTATTGCATTAAATTGCTCAGTATAGCCGACAGGCGCGGTCGCAGATAAACTTTGGGGGGTCACATATATAGTAAAATTTGTCGAGAAAATGAGAGGACTTTTTGCTCAAACCAAAAAATACGCTACTACTACAAATCATAAAATAAATGGGAGTCGAATACAGGGTTGTGGTCATGGGCGAAAATTAGCCAATTGCGATTCGACTTATAGCGATTACTACTAGTTCACGATTGATTGTGGTGGTGCCATTGCATTAATTAAAAAGGAGATGTTTACAACATCTTTGAGCATTCACGCAGTCAAAACCACGGAGTTAAATTTGAAGCACCTCGGATGTGTTACATTGGTGACTTTTGCAGAAAAGCTTCAGCCGGAAGGCAATAGAGAATATATGCGCGAGCGAAGCGATCTCGGAAAATTTTAACATATTGATTTGGATACGTTGGATTCTCTTTTCATCATTCAAACAAATGTTTGTTTGTCGATTTACTCGGACAACTAAGCATGCTGGAGCGAGCGAGCGGATCTTATCTCGGATACATTACATTTTCTTTTTTCATACATTACATTTTCTTACAGATGTTTCGTTCACATTTCAACTGAACATTTTTACATCTTGTTTCGCATACGTTATATTTGTTTTTTTATCATACATACAAATATTTCATAATCATAAGCTGTACAACTACGCATACTAGAGCGAGCGAAGCGAGCTCAAAAAAATTGCATATTATCTCGGATACCTAAGTTAGATTTTCTTTTATGATAAAGATGTTTCTTTGTAGTCTATTAAGCGAAAGTCTGAAAACTAAAGATGCAAGAGCGAGCTGGAATATAGTAGCAGGCAGATAGGCTTTATTTAGCATCCATACAAATATAGGAGTTGCTTAGTCCACTCAAACGTAAAACTTTGACATACAAGTAATGTTGTTGACTCATGTATACAGGGTGAATTTTTAAAGTGTGAGCACTTTCCTTTAGTTTGCCATATGTTATTACTTCCCAGAATTTGATCCTTATTAGCAACCCCTTCGGATGGTGTAATATACAGGGTGCGTTTTTTTAAACCAACCTGTTCGATTCCTAGGAAATCCGATTTTTCAAAAATCCAATAGTGCAGTTATTTTTCATCAAAATCAGGCTCGAGACTCGTTTCAGTGTTTTTCGATTTTCGTCAAAGTTTTGGATTTGGGCATCCACGCACACTTTCAAAATTCACCCTGTATACAAAACCTTAACATTTAAGAATGCAAAAGCGAGTGAAGCGGCCTTAAGCCTCGACTCCCAGTGGGGTGTTGATAGTCTGGTCTCTTTTTACGCCACCAAAACGCAGGCGTGTCATTTCACCGCAAAAAGCGTCATTTCGACCAGCCCCTACTTTTCGGGGTACATCTGTTCCTGTAAGTAATCAGCTCAAGCTCCCAAGCATGGAGTTGACATCCAGTTTCAACTTCGGCGCCACCATTGAGTATAAAGCCCAAATCGCGGCCAAAAAGCTGTGCATCCTAAATAGAGTGAAGCGATACTTCACGCCTAGGCAGTGTTTTCAGAGTACCTATTGCAGCCACCTTTGGGATGGATCAGCTAAATACAAACTGCTTGACTCTGTGGAACGCAGAGCTAAGAGGCTCATTGGCGACGTAAAACTGGTAGATGCCAAGCTTCACAGCTTGGCTCATCGCCGCAAGGTTGCCTGCTTGTCGCTCTTCTACAGATTGTACTTCGGTGAGTGTGCCCAAGAACTCCACGACCTCATCCCATCGGACATCTAGACGTAACCATCCCTACCTTGTTGCTATTCCACCAATTCGCACTAAACGTTTCCAAACGTCTTTTATAATGCGCACAGCAAAGGAGTGGAACTCTCTGCCTGCGTCTGTGTTTCCGAACGATAACAACCCTCATCTCTTCAAAATTAGAGTGAAAAGGCTTCTTCTGGGTAAGCTCGCTCCATCATCGACTTTGTCTCTGTCATCTCTGACTTAAACTAGGGTCAAGAGCAAACCCATCTCAAAAAAAAAGCGTGCGAAATTTATGTGCCTATTTCTAGAAGGTTTGTCAATTAGGCCTGAATGACTTGGGGAGGGGGAGGTCATGACCCCCAACCCCCCCCCCTGGACCGCACCTGATAGCCAACACTTTATAAATAAAAACTGTCAATACTTGCCCATGTAAGCGCACTTATTTTTCCGAAAGCAGAGACATTAAGTACATACAAATTAATACAACGTCTACTACTAGCTGTCTACTTAGATCTACCGCCGCTCCGTGCATTTTTTTTCACTTATTTTCTGATATTTGTCAGGGGAATTATTTGCATTACTTTAAAGTTGATATTCCTGTGAAACCTCATGAAGGAATATGAACCTCATGATTGGAGAAATAAAGTTGATATTCAACGCTTGCCGTGCTTTGCAAAGTTAGCGTCATACGAATATGAACCTTAGAACTTAAAAAGGCTGTGTTTGCTATGAGGAACTAGTGCTACTATTTTGCTCAGCAAAGCATCATACGAATATACACTTTGTGTGTAACTACATGTATAGAGAACAATATTCCCCTGACAAGATCCCTATTGGTGTCGTAAGCAGGTTCCTTACGTGGAGAACTCCCTCAGTTTGTCTATGACGGCGCGTCTGTTCTTGGAGATCCAGTCGATGTTGACCTTCGCCTTCTCTATGGCTTGCTCCACGGCCAGCGTCGAGTCCGCCAGGAACTTGGAGTTCCTCTCGCGCCAGGATAGGAACTGAAATGGAAAAGGAATTTGTCAATATGGAAACAGCAAAAGGTGTGAGACAAGAATAAAAGATGGTATGGAGTCTATGACACATTCGAGACCATTTTATGTGATTTTATTGTGCAAGACTTATTAGTGTATTCAATGCGGTTATGTTAGGCGTCTTTCTCTCGGGAGAAGAATCTTGAAATGATATTACATGAATCATCATAACCATCATTGTAATTCCAGCCTAAAAATAACCACTGCTAGGGACCCCTCCCCCGAATGTGATCGCTTCGACCGATCCTGTACCTACTTCTTGCATCCAGCAGCTTCAATGCATAGAGTTCAAGACATTTATAAAGATCAGTAAACTTACGTTATCCAGCTCCGTCTGCGTGGTGAACTGCTCCAACAGGGTCTTTATAATGTGACCCACGCGACGACCTTGTCCCTTGAAGCTGGAAACAAAAAAAAAATAAACCACATGTTAATAATAACAGAGTTTCCTCCGGTTTCTCTGAAGCTAAGAAGTCTTATAGGTACTCGGATACCGCCTCGCCTATATTTAAGTGCCGAGCTCTTCATGGACTGCTAGCGTCTGTGTTTCCTGATAGCCACGACCCGGGGTTCTTTAATTCAAGAGGGAATAGGTTACTTTTAAGCAAGCGTGCTCCATGAGCTCCATCGTCTCCACATCATCGCTTACCATCAGGTGAGATAGTGCTCAGACGCGAGTTACCTATCAAAATCTAGGTAAAAATAAAAGTTGTCTTTACCAACTACTCCCCATAAAAATGAGCTGATTTAAAAGTAATGCCCTCATTCACAGAATACGTGATGGGCTGCTATAATTTATTTGGTTCAAGTGAGAGCTGAAATTTCTTTTCGAAGTTATAAATACAGTGTGTGCTTTGAATACAATATAAATCTTCATTGGACGACGATAAGCGAAAAGAAATCGACTACAATTACAAGACTTCGTAATTTTAGGAATAAAGTTCGATAAACCGATTATTTGTTTCTGCCAGTGACTTTGCCCGAATTAAAGTAAAAAATTATCCCTAGGGAATATACTTCCAAAATAAAAAAAAATCCAATTCCAGGCCATGGTCTACCTGTGTACCAAGTTTCATCTAAATCCGATCAGCCCTTAAGACGTGAAAGGTAACAAACCGACAGACACAATTGCTTTAGCATCTTATCCTTACTAATATTAAAACTCGTATATGCGAAAATTAGTTTGTTTGTATCGCTTTCACGTCTTAATCGCTCAGCGATGCATCAGAGATAGATGGGACCCTGGGGACGGTTACAGGTTACATCTTTGAGAAAATAAAACATGAGCGTAGTCGCAGGCAAACGCTAGTTTATATAAATAAGCAAGATACGTGTGAATAGTATGTCCCTCCGAAAATACTCACGCATTATAGATATCGTCGATCCTCTCATACACGAAGTCCTTGGCGACGTAGTAGCCGACGGGCGAGCGGATGATGTTGGCGATGACGGAGCCGGCGTCCTGGCGCCGCACCTCCGAGCCCTCCGTTATCGTCCACTCCAGGTATCTGACGGAGTAAAATACTCAGATGCATCCGGTTAGACTGGAAGCCGACTCCCACATGTTTGGGAGATGCCCCATGGCGAGGCAGATGATGATATTCTGATGTACTACTGTACTCACTGCGCCAGTATCCAGATCTCCTTGGTGCAGGTGAGCGCCTGCAGCAGCGCGTCCCTGGCAGCCGCCACATTGGCGCGCTGTTCTCTCGCTAAAGCAAACCTCCAGTGTAGCACACTGCCGCGGGAGACGCCCACGCAGTACACTGTGCGACGCAGGTCCAGGGGGATGCTGTGGTGATACTCACTGCGCCAGTATCCAGATCTCCTTGGTGCAGGTGAGCGCCTGCAGCAGCGCGTCCCTGGCAGCCGCCACATTGGCGCGCTGTTCTCTCGCTAAAGCAAACCTCCAGTGTAGCACACTGCCGCGGGAGACGCCCACGCAGTACACTGTGCGACGCAGGTCCAGGGGGATGCTGTGGTGATACTCACTGCGCCAGTATCCAGATCTCCTTGGTGCAGGTGAGCGCCTGCAGCAGCGCGTCCCTGGCAGCCGCCACATTGGCGCGCTGTTCTCTCGCTAAAGCAAACCTCCAGTGTAGCACACTGCCGCGGGAGACGCCCACGCAGTACACTGTGCGACGCAGGTCCAGGGGGATGCTGTGGTGATACTCACTGCGCCAGTATCCAGATCTCCTTGGTGCAGGTGAGCGCCTGCAGCAGCGCGTCCCTGGCAGCCGCCACATTGGCGCGCTGTTCTCTCGCTAAAGCAAACCTCCAGTGTAGCACACTGCCGCGGGAGACGCCCACGCAGTACACTGTGCGACGCAGGTCCAGGGGGATGCTGTGGTGATACTCACTGCGCCAGTATCCAGATCTCCTTGGTGCAGGTGAGCGCCTGCAGCAGCGCGTCCCTGGCAGCCGCCACATTGGCGCGCTGTTCTCTCGCTAAAGCAAACCTCCAGTGTAGCACACTGCCGCGGGAGACGCCCACGCAGTACACTGTGCGACGCAGGTCCAGGGGGATGCTGTGGTGATACTCACTGCGCCAGTATCCAGATCTCCTTGGTGCAGGTGAGCGCCTGCAGCAGCGCGTCCCTGGCAGCCGCCACATTGGCGCGCTGTTCTCTCGCTAAAGCAAACCTCCAGTGTAGCACACTGCCGCGGGAGACGCCCACGCAGTACACTGTGCGACGCAGGTCCAGGGGGATGCTGTGGTGATACTCACTGCGCCAGTATCCAGATCTCCTTGGTGCAGGTGAGCGCCTGCAGCAGCGCGTCCCTGGCAGCCGCCACATTGGCGCGCTGTTCTCTCGCTAAAGCAAACCTCCAGTGTAGCACACTGCCGCGGGAGACGCCCACGCAGTACACTGTGCGACGCAGGTCCAGGGGGATGCTGTGGTGATACTCACTGCGCCAGTATCCAGATCTCCTTGGTGCAGGTGAGCGCCTGCAGCAGCGCGTCCCTGGCAGCCGCCACATTGGCGCGCTGTTCTCTCGCTAAAGCAAACCTCCAGTGTAGCACACTGCCGCGGGAGACGCCCACGCAGTACACTGTGCGACGCAGGTCCAGGGGGATGCTGTGGTGATACTCACTGCGCCAGTATCCAGATCTCCTTGGTGCAGGTGAGCGCCTGCAGCAGCGCGTCCCTGGCAGCCGCCACATTGGCGCGCTGTTCTCTCGCTAAAGCAAACCTCCAGTGTAGCACACTGCCGCGGGAGACGCCCACGCAGTACACTGTGCGACGCAGGTCCAGGGGGATGCTGTGGTGATACTCACTGCGCCAGTATCCAGATCTCCTTGGTGCAGGTGAGCGCCTGCAGCAGCGCGTCCCTGGCAGCCGCCACATTGGCGCGCTGTTCTCTCGCTAAAGCAAACCTCCAGTGTAGCACACTGCCGCGGGAGACGCCCACGCAGTACACTGTGCGACGCAGGTCCAGGGGGATGCTGTGGTGATACTCACTGCGCCAGTATCCAGATCTCCTTGGTGCAGGTGAGCGCCTGCAGCAGCGCGTCCCTGGCAGCCGCCACATTGGCGCGCTGTTCTCTCGCTAAAGCAAACCTCCAGTGTAGCACACTGCCGCGGGAGACGCCCACGCAGTACACTGTGCGACGCAGGTCCAGGGGGATGCTGTGGTGATACTCACTGCGCCAGTATCCAGATCTCCTTGGTGCAGGTGAGCGCCTGCAGCAGCGCGTCCCTGGCAGCCGCCACATTGGCGCGCTGTTCTCTCGCTAAAGCAAACCTCCAGTGTAGCACACTGCCGCGGGAGACGCCCACGCAGTACACTGTGCGACGCAGGTCCAGGGGGATGCTGTGGTGATACTCACTGCGCCAGTATCCAGATCTCCTTGGTGCAGGTGAGCGCCTGCAGCAGCGCGTCCCTGGCAGCCGCCACATTGGCGCGCTGTTCTCTCGCTAAAGCAAACCTCCAGTGTAGCACACTGCCGCGGGAGACGCCCACGCAGTACACTGTGCGACGCAGGTCCAGGGGGATGCTGTGGTGATACTCACTGCGCCAGTATCCAGATCTCCTTGGTGCAGGTGAGCGCCTGCAGCAGCGCGTCCCTGGCAGCCGCCACATTGGCGCGCTGTTCTCTCGCTAAAGCAAACCTCCAGTGTAGCACACTGCCGCGGGAGACGCCCACGCAGTACACTGTGCGACGCAGGTCCAGGGGGATGCTGTGGTGATACTCACTGCGCCAGTATCCNTCCAGTTCGATCCAGCCCGTCCCTAGCTGTCCTCCCCCCAGCGACGCCCTAAGCCGAGGCCCGTACCCCACAGGGGGTGCCCTTAGCGTGTAGTCGCTTAGTTTGTAAGTTTTTTATAAGCCCTGGCTGGAGGCTTTAATATTATATTAAGGCCACCACAGGCAAGCCCGGTTAAGCAGTCGACAACCTTATAGGTTGAACTGCGAGAAGCCACTCATAAAAAAAAATAGGTGGCCAGTGTGGGTAGGTAGGTAAGTCCAGTCGTTTTACCATAACGAGATTTGCAATAGCGTAATGAGCAACTCGGCATATTTTCTTAGGAAATGTTTTTCTTTTGGTGGACACAAATACGACTTGACATGCAGGTGTGTGTCACATTAGACAGTGACTTTTGTCCACTAGGGCAGGGGTTCCCAAACTATTTCAATCCGTGGCGCACTTACACCGTTTAGTATTATGTCCCGGCGCCCTAGCTTACCATAATAGATTACAATTATAGGTACTAGGCACAAAAATTAAAACAACCACAATATGAAGATGTTGAGTTTTTTTACATATTCAAACACAAAAAGGAAACAAAATGCTGAGCACCGAGCGGGGTTTTTACTGTTCATTAAATTTTGTACTTTTGTCCCAAAAAAAGGAGAAGAGGAGCATCTTGCGGCGCCCTTCTTTACTTTTAACGGCGCACCAGGGTGCCGCGGCGCACACTTTGGGAACCCCTGGAGTAGGGTATCGATTCAAGGCCTGTGGACGGCTGTGGAGTAATGGTAAGCTCACCGTCCGATACGGACCAGGCCCTTGTCGACGGCGCGTTATGTTCCACGTGCACCTTAAAGAGATGTCAGCATAATTGACGGGTTGTGCCTGCCAGGTTTGCGGATTTGTTCGAAAAAGTTACCGCGACCGTTGAACGCATAGGGCATTTGAAGGAACATGAGTGGGTTTTACTCAGCAAGAGTCAGACACGTCCCCTAAGAGCGGGAGAAATCATTTGATGATTTCCCATCCATAAAAAGGGGTATCGATTAATATTTTATAAAAATGAACATACACACGAAAACAGAATATCCTCCTTTTTTGAAATCGGTTAATTAGAGACTGTAACCCGGTAGGTACCTCGAGAAACACATTGATGTGACTCGAGATAAATATGATTAAATTATGGTAATCTGGAAGTTATGACAGAGAAGCCTTTAAGCCTTTAAAAAAGCCATTGCAAAAAGCCCATCAAAAATAATGAAGTAGCTTCTGGGACACAACATTGGAAGTTAGTAAAACACTAGATTGTTGATATAACCGATCATGATCATCAGGCATCTTCTGGGCTCACTCGTTCCACCGTAGACCTCATCATTCGCTTTCCATCAAGCGAGATCGATAGACTTATTGCGAAATAAACAAATACCTATGAAATCTATAATCTCTCTTCCTATTCCTTGCCCTGTGCATAAGAAGCAAAAAGTTCTAAGTAATTTATCACCAACTTAGACTACAGTATCTATTTTACCTGAGTGCAGTGTTGTAATCAAGATGGTTGGTCCATGCCAACGCGAAGGCATCAGACAGCAGCTGAACCCTGCCCATGACGGGTATCTGTGAGTAGTCACCAGTCTTCAACGTGTTGGTGAGCAGCTGCCAGTTCCGGGGGTCATAGTTCACGCGGTACGGGGCTACGGGAAGGGAAGAACCGTTAACGTCAGGAACTTCAGAGCTTATATGAATCATTTACAAGTTTTTCACAGAATCATACTTTAAAAATATTTTGCTCTCTGTGCCTTCATTAACTCTGAAGAACTCCTAAAACACTCACCGATCATATCATGGTTGAACAGCAGCCACTCGTCCCTGCCCGAGCCGTGCTGGAAGCTGTGCATGTCCGTCACTCCCTCGGTAGCCGCCAGCCACTGCAGAGGAGACGCAGGTCCGCTGGCTTCCGGCTCACACAGCACGCTAAGGGGGACCCACCAGGAGGAGCGAGTTGTAGTCTTGGCGACTAGGGAGAAGTAGCGACGCTATGGGACACAATAAGAATTTATTATTCATTTGGACAGGGTCTTTAAAAGTTATTATAGAGTCCAATCGCGCTGATGCGCTTAAACACCTAGCCTACCTAGCATGGGTCGACGCTCGTACTCGCAAAGCAAATGACGTGAGTTAGAAAAAGACAGCCTTCAACAGGGATGCCAAGTCCTGCAAGAAGGTGTTGCAGGGGGCTCGGCTTGACCACATTGGCCGAATTGGGAACAAACTCGCTTCATACCCAGCAGGTAGTAAGGCGTTTTGGTCCCTGGCTAAGTCAGTTGAATCGAACTTCTGCCGCCCCTCACTACCAACACTGCTGAGAAGTGAGACCCGGCGGTCGCCCACTCCGCTGAGGAGAAAGCAAACTTGTTTGCTTCTAAGTTTGCGGAATTTTCATGCCTGGATCCTGGCGGCGCGAGGCTGCCTGCATCTCCTGATGGATGCGAGTCGAGTATTACGAACATTCGCATTCATCAGAAGGACGTACGTAGGGTACTGCGTAACCTAGACGTGAACAAGGCTAGTGGCCCCGACGGGATATCGGTAATTGTACTGAAGATTCGTGCGCTTGAGTTGTCTCCGATCTTGACACGCCTATTTCGTCTTTTGTTTGAGACTGGAAAAGTGCCGATGGCTTGGAAGCAAGCTAACGTGCAGCCCGTGCTTGGGCACGGGTAACCGAGCTGACGCAACAAATTATAGACCCAAATGGGTAACTTCCATACTCTGAAGGAGTATACAACGCCTGCTGGGGAGTTTGTTGCGCCACTTCTTCTTCCCAGCTAAAACACTAGGAAGTGGCGACGGGCGGGCGTTTTGGGGGACTGTCTTTATGTAGAACTTTGACGTTCAAAAAGTGCTGGAACTCAGCCTAATTTGAATAAATAAATGACTTTTGATTTTGATTTTGCTAAATGGCAAGCTCCTGACATACCTAGATGCTAACGATATCCTTAGTGACCGACAATACGGCTTCCGCTCGGTGGCGATGAAATGGGGGATCTTCTAGCTAGCTTTTACAAGAAGAGCTACAGTGCGGGAGGAATGGAGACGGATTATGATGTTGGTGTGACGACGAAGAAGAAGCAGCTTAAAAGCCAGCCCGATTGAAAGCTAGGCTCGCCACCTATTACATAGGGATAACCTGCAGTTGCTTCATATTCTCGGTTCCTCACCTGTGTGATAGTAAGCGACTTGTCATCATAGTCCCTGTTGACTGTGAGGATGGGGTAGCCGGTCTGCGTGGTCCACGTGTCCATGACCTCCTTGACGGTGACGTTCCTGGTCAGACCACCGTACTCCTGGCTGACCGCCGTCAGCTCGCGCCACAGGTCGTCCTGTTCAGCGTTGGCGTACGAATACTTGCGGAGGTAGCTGTGAGGAAAAGGAGAGATTAATAAAAGAAGTGTGCTATCGGAAAGAAAGCTGTTGGGTATGGAAGTGCCCAGTACTTTCAGTTACATTACCAAATTTCTGAATGACATTTTAAAATTCTGACTTATCTAACCTACCTAAACTGTAACTGGTATTTTTTAATGCAATTTCAGTTTTCATCAAAATCTGGCTCACGACTCCTTTGAGTGTTTTTGCTATTCCTCATGGTTTTGGATTTGGCCATCCATACTTGAAAAGTTCACCCTGTTTAATCTTAATTCAGCCAGCAAAATCCTCCAATAACAAAAAAAAAATATAATGAATCTTTCCCAAACACTTACTTATTAATAGCCTTCCTGAAGACTTCGTCTCCGAGGAACATGGTCATCATTCTGATGAGTGTGGAGCCCTTCCGGTACGAGATCTCGTCAAAGATCTCGGATATGCGCTTCGGGTCGTCAATGGGGACGGACACCTGGGAAAATAAAATTATACATAGTAATTGGTGGTAGTGGTATTGAGATGATTTCTTCTCACCTGTGTTATGAGAACTGAGACAAATTTAGAACCCACAATTTAATTTTGAGCATATTGAAGTCATTCGTTCGTATTTTAAAATTCAATCTGGTTTCTAGTCTCACTGGATGCAGCTATCTCACTTCTATAAAACCATAACCCAATAACTGAGTGTCAGGTTAACACTTTTCGTCTTAGCGACAATAGTGTCAGATTTTCTGGTATCTGATTATCCGTAACGACTGTCAAAGATCTACAAATGACAACCGGGACCAACAACTTAACGAGCTTTCCAAAGTTCGAAGGAAGATTAATTCGAACCTTGAAAAGCTCGTTAAGCTCGGTATGTGATCAGGTCACTCATCCACAGATCAGCCTCGGCAAGCTTTGCTTAATCGAAGATCGGCTAGTGCGGTTTGTAAGCTCAGTAATAAGACACTAGCTCCTCTGAAAGTTGGGCAAAACCTGCCTACTTTCCTGTTATCCCTGTTCTCAAATAATACTCACCGGGTGAGAAGACTCAAGAGCATCCAGATTCAGCACAGACAGCATATTGTCAGCCGCATAACTCTTGTCGGCGCTCCAGGTGGGTTCCACGTGGTTCACAGCCACCGAGGCAGCGAAGGTGGCGAAGCCCTCGTTGAGCCACAGGTCCGACCACCACTTCATGGTCACCAGGTTGCCGAACCACTGGTGGGCTAGCTCGTGGGCTATTACCTGACGATAGGAAAGTTAGGTTAATTAAAGTACTAATCAAATATCTACTCNCCCTCGTTGAGCCACAGGTCCGACCACCACTTCATGGTCACCAGGTTGCCGAACCACTGGTGGGCAAGCTCGTGGGCTATTACCTGACGATAGGAAAGTTAGGTTAATTAAAGTACTAATCAAATATCTACTCCTACTGGGTACAAACTGTTTAAGAGTCACCATGGACTCGAAAGAAGAAGAAAAGGTAGTAAAATCAATTAACAGTTAATCGTTATTACAATAAGGGAATAAATAACCATAACTGAGAAGGAGACCTCAACGACTGTCTTCTTATTCAAGAAGGAGAACTGCTTGACATTGTACAGGAGCTCCGTCTTCCTGTAAGTGATGAGAACCACTCCTCCATGTGTGTTACCTAAGACTTACCTCGGCAACTCTCTCCTTATTCAAGAAGGAGGACTGTTTGTCATCGTAAAGTAGCTCTGTCTCCCTGTAGGTGATAAGACCCCAGTTCTCCATGGCACCGGCTGCAAAGTCAGGAATGGCGATCATATCCTGCTTCGGTAGAGGGTAGGACACGTTGAACCATTGCTCGAAGTATGTCAGGGCTTTGGGGCCGGTTAAAGCTGCGTAGGCGGTCTATGAAAAAAAAAGAAGTTTAAGTATTGATGATACAAACCAAGGTAGACCAGAGATCAGATGAGTGCTCTGAATGGGCATTGTGCATGAGGATATTGGAGTCACAGACACAACACTCTACAAATATGCACAAAGCAGAAGTCTTTCTTCTTATTTGAATACTTAATTCTCCCCTCAGTACCTACTTGGAACTGCTTTCGTTTATTCGTGCATAGGTGCAAGTGGAGCTGTAATTTTAGAGGGTATAAGCCTGGAGATCTATCCTACACCTTTGAGAGAGCTCGAGTCTATACTGTCGGTCGATTCTGTGAACATGTCGAAGTGAAGGCTTCGGTGACGTGATCACGAGGTGAGCTGTCAATCCATATTATCAAGATGGAATGACAGCTCATTTCGTGATCACGTGACATCTTGATTATATGGATTGACAGTCACTTCACCCAAGCCTTCACTTCGACATGTTTACAGAATAGAACGGCTGGTATTGACTCGAGCTCTCTCAAAGGTTAAAATAGTGCTGTAACTTAGTTACTATAAACTGAATTAAACCTTTTTGAGAGAAAAAACCAAGCACAGCTGGTTACTGGCAATTTGCACTATGGCTGTTTTTTGTACCTACAAGTCCAGGGGAAGCACCTCCACAAGTTTGAAACTGAGATTCTAATCCCCAATTTACCTGATCACTAGCATCGCTTCTTGCCCAGATCCGGAACTTGGTGTCGGACAGCTCATCCGGGCTCTGTACGTACGAGAATTTGGACACCACGAAGGCCACCAGGTATGTCGACATCGGCACCGATTTCTCGTACGTGTCCCATACGAAATCGGCTTTCGGCTTTCTGAAAAGGAGAAGCAATTTTTGAGCTTGCAAATAAATAAAGCATAGTGAAAAACATATACCTATCGGTCGGTAAATATACCGGAAGAATTAAAGTTTTAGAAATATTCTCACTTAAGAAGTTCTAGGTACTTACTTGAAAGTTTCCTCAATTTGAGTCCATGGCCAGATATCTTCAAGAGCGCTGAAAAAAAAACAAACAAAAGATTAAAATTAGAGAAAGAACATGAAATAAGNCTTACTTGAAAGTTTCCTCAATTTGAGTCCATGGCCAGATATCTTCAAGAGCGCTGAAAAAAAAAACAAACAAAAGATTAAAATTAGAGAAAGAACATGAAATAAGTACATAAAAATCTATACCTAATAAACAAGGAACTGTAGTTGGAAATGTTTCCAACATCACACGCTGCTAGCTTTTATTTTACCCAGAGGCCAGGAGGCCAGGAGTCCAAAGTGAGGAGTAGCAATGACCAGAATCATCATCATCACATCATATCAGCCGACAGACGTCCACTATTGAATATCTGCCTCTTCTAAGTGGGTTGCCATAATAGCCAGGTTTGGCAGGCGGGTTGGCACCGCAATGTAGCTGTTGCAATGTATAGAACCACAGATAATGCTACCCAGAATTAACGGTATTTAAGAAGAAAGTTTGTGCTCTTCAGTGGGCACCCAAACACGTAAAAAGTCCCTAGCACCAGCCTACCTCTCTAAATCCACTTCTTGCTAGGCTACATCCAACAGTAGTTCTACTCAATTAACCAAACTAATATTTTAAATGCGAAAGTAAATAAGTAAAGTTCCTTACTTTTTCACGCCTAACCGCTGAACGATTTTTTCGATTCGATTTTAATGAATTTTGGTGGATATAAAGGACGAAGATGCATTTTACGTCGAAAAAATTTTTTCTTGGTATAATTTCCGACATTCATGGGCGAAGGCGCTGGGAGAAGTTCGTTCTCTAGACATACAACTAATGTTAATAGATCCATTATCATACTCACTTTACAGAGATAGCGTTAACAAGCGGCATGTTTGAGATGGCTGTGAAGTCCTTGTGGTGACCGATGGTGATGGTGAAGGTGGCTTTGTACATCGGCTCGTCGAAGCACGGGAAGCCTTTGCGGGCCGATATCGCCTCGAACTGGGTCGCTATCAGGTATCTAGGGAAGGAAAATTATCTGTTAGTACACAGGTACTAAAATGTTACTAAGACTACGTCTACAGNACTGGGTTGCTATCAGGTATCTAGGGAAGGAAAATTATCTGTTAGTACCTGTAGACGTAGTCTTAGTAACATTTTTAATCCTAAAGTCATGGTACTTTTGAACTTTTTATCCAGGGAGTTCGATCCATTGGCATAATTTTCAACTTCCATGCGGGCGAAGCCAAGTTTCTGCTAAAGTAAAGGCTATAAATCAATCTCAGACGTGAATTTTAATAACACAACTCTGTTGAAGCTATGTTACCAAAAAAATAAATGTGTCAAAAAGCCATTGAAAAAGAACCACCTGGGAGAAACCATAGGGTTAAAGGCACAAACAAAGGAAGGAAGTACTCAAAGTTAATTAGTAAGCGAACCACAATACTCCTTTATCCTTGTAAGGCAGGCATTGGCAGTAAGCCAGACAACAAGACACTTTGCTTTGACATTCAGACATACACAGAGCATAATGCTTCACTGATACTTTAACCACTGATATATCTAGTTAGAATAGAATAGTAAACATTTATTCGGCACTGACACAAAACAACAGCAACAAAGACAAGGTAAGAGAAATAATAGTGGGCACAGAATTGCGCTGAGCGTGTCCATACCAAAAGGGCCTAAGGCCGAAGAAGTTTTTGTTAAAGCCTAAAGAGACCTACTGAGATTTCCCGTTGACAATGAAAGAACTTTCAATCAAACTTTTATCGCCTATAAACCCATTTATGTATTTTCCTGTGTTCAAGCTTCTGGACCCAGCGGTGTTGGTTGTGCTTTATCTGTCAGGGAATGAATTTTAAATTATACTTAAGTGATAAAACTTTAAATACTCACTCTTTAGCCTTCGTCTGCTTACTAACATAAGTACTAATATACGTCCCATCGAGCCCTTGCTTCAGGTTGCCATAGAACGGTATGGTTAGGGTGTAGTTCTGGTCCTGTGCCATCTCTGCATCCAGGGCGATAGTCAGCAGGTTGTATGTGTCGTTGAGCCTCGCTCCCACAACCTTGAAGTTTTGAGGACCCGTGACGGTGACATCGTCTTCTGATATTGTGAAGTCTTTCGCGTGGAGCACGATCTTCGATGTTGGTTTTTTTACGTTGAGCTGTGAACAAGAAAATAGAGGTTTTATATGATTTGAGAGAAAGTGGATTAAATATAGGGTAGTGTGGATGCTATGTTTATGTTAATACGAGTTGACTCATATCTATGGCTGGGCTAAGATCTTTGGATCTGAATTACAGACTCATCACATACTTCTA
>NDFZ01002145.1:0-14863 GCA_002192655.3 Mamestra configurata | reverse complement strand
AATATAATCAATTGATCAATGTACCTATGTATACAAAATATTGTAAAACTTATATTTGAAAAGAGTAACTATGGAGTTTCTTGTCCGTTCTTCTCCATAAGAATCTACTTTTTGCGAATGGACAACTAGAGTCACTTATATTTTAATTTTAAACTGTAAATTTGACGTTCAAAAGTGCCTTTTAATGGTCTAGTTGAACTAAATGAATTGACTTTGACTTTGATAATTACTGACATTTGCACGTCCCATCATGTGACAAACAAGTCTGGACCTAATAATGTTGTTTCCATCTTGAATGTACGTCTTTCTTGTAAGTATGACACATGTTTTAGCAAATAAAATATCTTTATCTAAGGTTATAAATAAAAGAGAAATAGCGTTTTTATTCTTTCCGCCTTTGAATTTCGAACCGTTTTGCTAAACATTAAGTAGGTACCAAGCCAACATGGCGATGACATAAAATAATATTGTCCAAAACTCTGAAGCTAAAGTCCTAAAGTAATACTAAAAATAAATTGAATGACGTAAAACCTACTTCCAAACTTAAGACTGGGTTGGGTAATAACAATACAAACAAAAAACAAAAAATGTTCGTCGAAAGATTTTTAATTTCTTCGCCAAAGTTCGCAGACGGCGTTTTGTCAGGATTTCCACCGGTTTAGTGGGACCACAAGGTTTTCTGAGTAAAACCAACTATTTTTCTTGGTCGCGACTTTCCTTGATAAAAGAAAACTTGCTCTAACTAAGCGAAGGAAGATTGCACTTATTTATTTCAAGTAGTTATGTATTGTCGACACCTGCATTCATTTTTGCTGGTACTTTTAAAATGGAGCTGTGTTTTTAGGTGCTTCTCGAGCTTGAGTTTTGTTGAAGAGGTTAGGAAAGGCAAGATAAGAATGAGATGTTTGAGTTTCGAACTTCTACATGTTTTGCTTTTGTACTGGTTTTAAGACAAAACTACAAACAAAGGAAATCATGTTTTTTGTTAAAATAGAACAAGAAACCATCACAACTTACCAAATTAGAACTGAACTAAAAGTTACAAAGTAGCAGCAAAAATAGAACAATGCCTTCCAATTACATGACTCAGAAAACCTCTAGTTACATAATATAAATCCCCAACTAGGCAGACTTAACAATACCTCAAAAAAAATCTAAAGACGCAGAAAATCCAGCTCACAACCACAATGGAGCCATCTGTACTTAAACCAGGACCCCATTCAAAGACAGGAGGCTTAACAGGCCAGCAAAATGCAAAGTTAATTTTAATGCAGCCCTATCTCGTTATCTGGATGGTCGATGCTTCTAAAAGGATTGCCTTGATCTTCAAGCAAGGCGGGGTAATATGGAAGTAAACTTCGTCAAAGTTGGACCAACATGCGGGCAAGTTGCCCCAAGTCTGGAAGTTACAATCGGTAATGTATTGAGGGCCAATTAATAATTAGGGGGGAAAAGTTTTGCTGTTTTTGACGACAAATATTGCAGGAGAGTTTTGAAGGGGACGTTTTATTGGCGGTCTCGGTTATCGAAATGCCTTGATGAGAAAAGGCGACCGTTATACTAAGTGATTGATGTAAATCATACTATTTACTTGTAGGAACTTCAGCCAAGACACTAACTTTAAAATTATGGAAATTCGAATAGCCAAAACCATCCAACCAAAACCAACTAGCCAGACATTTAGTCAACAAGCTACAGTTTCTTTTCCATGATCATCGGCACCATCTGTCTTAATGTTGCAACCCATTATCCCTAGATCTTTATTTTGAATTATCGTTCACCTAGCTTTGCGTACTTAACTACTTAATAAGGTCTTTGTGAATTCATACTCTCCTCTTTTATTTCATTTAAATCTGCATAATATTAACTGCCATTAAATAGGTTCTACTACTAATATCATAAAATATAAAAGTTTCAGTCGATGAATGGATGATTGTTACTCTTTCACACAAAAACTACTTAACGGATTTAGTAAAAAATCGACACACATACAAGGTTTATAAAATGGATTTACACTTTTTATCCCTTGAGATAATTTCTGACTTTATCGAAGCTAGTCTAGAACTCTAAACATAAATAAAATTCCAGTGCCATCTCCATATTATCCAGTCTCGTAAGAACGCAATGCTAAACCCTCTCCGCTATTATTTTCTCATTGCGAGCCGTTTTTACCCGCTGCAACTCGTACGTCGGCGTATAATTAAAATACTCGCAATACCGGAAGAATTGGATCCTACAGATTCTTTATACTAAAGTAGATATTTGATTTAGGTCTCGGGTTTTTATTTGTGAGCTAGATCTAGATGAGATAAGTCTGGTATTTGACGAATGAGGGTATTACGGCTCTTCGTTAGGTACTTTCTTAATAAAACAATCGTTCTCAAAGTAAGAAGTATCTGTGCTAATAAATAATTTTTCTTAATATAATGCAGTCTGTCTATTCTGAAAATAAATCAAACCAACGACTGCAGTGCGATTCTGTAAATATGTAGAAGTGTAGAAAGTGTAGGGTGAAATGATCACGAAGTAAGCTGTCAATCAATGTAATCAAGATGGAATGACAGCTCACTTCGTGATCACTTCACCCACATCTTTACAGAATATACTAGGCATTGACAACCCACTTCAAGCCGACGTCTCTCCGACGTCACAGTAGATATTTTGTTTTGATAGCACTACAAAGCTCACGAATTACTCCACAGAGTGAAGACATGGATGGCTCTTGTTGCAAAGTTCTGTCACATGACATCAAGAAAAACTGTTCGCTACCTAAATTATTTATGGTAATTAGATAAATTAGTGTTTAGAAGATAGCCTTAGGACAAGTGGTTGAAACACAAGTACTGTGTACAAAATGAGAGAAAATAAATATAAAAATGACGATCATGACGCTAATGATGAATACGGAAGTAAAAGCCTTGAGTTCCAAACAAGTATAAAACAGTTACAACACACGAAGTGAAAATTAAGAAAACATTATACCTACCTACTTACTTTTAAACGCCAAGTTTGATACGAGTTGAAAAACTTAACTCGAAAAAGAAAAGCAATTGTAGAAGTTTTACCAATTTGCTAGAATAAAGTGAATTTCAATCAAAGTTGTTGGAAACACAAACTAAAGGAGTTGCGGAGTACAGTGTACACCTTCGACAAACACCGCCAGCTTCCAATCAGATAAGGTACGCTCCTGTGTTTTCACATTTTCACAGAGAATTTATGAGAGAAAATGTATGCTTATTTTTAATGCAGAACTTATTATTTGGTGTTCAAATGTTTTTGTGAACGGTGAGAAAAAAAATATTTGTTTTTAGAATTGTATTTTTAGGTCATGTTAGTTCTTGCTCATTGATATTTCATACCGGAATTATCTGCTTCCTTAGAATGTGTCGCTTTGTTTCTATATTTTCTAGTAGTGGAGAACGCTACGTTCACTTTGAGTTTCTGGTGGATTCAGATTCTGATGTTTTACTTATTTCGTTTAAATTCAACGAAATAAAGATAGTATGAGGAGTTTTATTTAATTTTCTGTAAATTCTGCCAACATTTTCTAGCATAGTCAAAATGCCAACATCAATGTGAAGGCAAGTTGTGTGTGTCCGTTTGTTTCTTTCATTTTCAAAACTATTTTAGCTGCCGAACTAATGTCGATATTTTATGTATAGAGTAACTTTGTGCCTAGAAAAGAACATATTGGACTCCCGGAAAATCAAAAACTTTACAAACGGGTAGGTACCTTAGGCGGCCCACAGACAAACACAAAAATGGAACGTTTGAGTGGTATTATCCGACTGCCCCAGAAGGAGTTATTATGTTTGTACAGTTAGACAACTTTCAAAGTTTTTAGAATAGGCCAGTAAGAAAAGCTAACCGATGAAAAATTTATTTAAATTTCGAATTAGGAACTCTTTGGGAATCTGTAGATGTGTGCAAATTGGTGGCAATTTAAAAGAATATGTCATGCATCGAAATGGATTTGACTAGAGAACATTTTTGCGGTCTTACTCAACAACAATGTTACGATAGTCTTCGATTAGCATTTCATGACAAAGCCCCATCCCGTGCTACTGTTGACAGCTGTTTTAATGAGTTTAAACGTGGTCGAAGCAAACTCACTGATGATTCGCGAGAAGGACGTCCTTTTACGGCGACTACTGAAGATAACGTGAGTGCTGTGCGGCTTATGATAGAAGCTGATACAAGGGTGACATATCAACAGATTCAGGCAGCTTTGGGACCGTAGACTACTTCGAAAAGCATTTAAATATTAACAGGGTTCTACATCATTCTGTTTTTTATTTTTTTTTAACTTTCAGTGTGAACCACGTATGTCTATTGTTTTAGCCTTAACGTCTGATCGATCGATCGATTATAGCAAATGAGGTAGGTATCATTAGATTTGTCTTAAAGCTGAAGTGACTTACGGCCGGTCTCAATAACGTATCTACCTTTGACCAACTGTCAAATTAGCTACCAACAGTAACTGAAACGTCAAGTTGTCACTATTGGTCGGTAGCTAATTTGACAGTTGGTTGAAGGTAGATAAATTATTGAAAGCGGCCATTAGGCTATATGAATTAAAAAAAATTAAAACAATACTGCGGTAAAATAACTACCACCAACGGCATTTAGACTGCTTGAAAAATATCTTGCTTTGAAGTTTTTTAGTCACTTTTAACAAGTATTTTTTTCTGTATGTTTACCTAAGGTATGTAACGAGCAGAGCTTATCCGGAGGTGTAAATCAGAACAATAACATTTATGAGGTACTCTATAGGCATATCACAGCGATAACACACAGCTCTAATATTCACATAAAGACGTAATTAATTCAATATCAGTAACATGCCGCGTCGCTAATCAATCGAATAATAGTAGTAATTAATTTAGTTTGACACAAATGCACGATCGTTTGATTGGAATACCTGCCAGGTATTATCTTGTATTTAACTAGTTTCTACAGTGATGAATGGGCTAAGATATCGCTGGACTAATTTGATTGGATAGGTAGATAGGATCTTGGACAAAAATTTGAATTTTGGCAGGAACATTTGAATTTATGCTGGTATTCAGGCGAATTTTTAAAGTGTGCGTGGAAAGCCATCTGAATCTATGAGAAATATCGGAAAACACTGAAAGGTGTCTAGAGCCCGATTTTGAAGAAAACTAAAACTGTCATTCGATTTTTGAAAAATCGGTTTTCTTTGCCAGGAATCGAACCGGTTGATTTTGAAAAAAAAAACACACCTGTATTATATTTCATCCGAAATTGTTCTTACTAAGGATCAAATTCTGCGAAATAATAACATACGGCAAACAAAAGGAAAGCTCTCATTTTTAACTTGCATAGTTACATACATAACATCTTTTTTTAATATATCATCTATCAGTGCCTAGACCGACTGGATTTTAATCGAAACGCAGGGTTTTATACCACCATAATAATCATTCCTCATTGAAAAACGACCTCCCACATATCTTTTATTAGCCCAACAGCCTGCCACACATATCTAACACGTAGTCAACACGCCGCGTGACGCGACAGCCCTTCATTTTGCGCGGCCGGCGCCGTGCGACGTCCGAACGTGTTTATTTTTCATTTCCGCCCCGACTCGGCTCGGCCCTCGAGGCGCGGGGTACGGTCCCGCGCGACCCTCTGTGAGTGGTGGAAGGTATGAGCTGTGAGCGTGTAGGTGAAGTTTCTTCTGGTACCTACCTATCTTATCCATACAATTAGCCTATCGCAATATACTGCCAGGTAAAATCATCGTACGTGCCTATGCTTTTCAGTAGGAGACAAGGTCGCCTCTCCATCTATATCTTGGTCTACCGTGATTTCCGTTAATTTCTAGACACAGAACACCAAGGTGGTAATTTGCATACAAGGCACACAGGTATTCTTTCTGGAAATCAAGACTATTGCCCATTAACTGAGACTACAACTAATAGTGGATTAATTGTTACGGGTTATTCTTAAAACAAAATATTTCGGGACTACATTAATTGAGCGTATAGTTAATAAGTGGAAATCCCTGCTGGAGTCAAAGTTTTCTGAAAGCAATAACCGAGTATTAAGTCAAGAATTAATATGAATCATTTTAAGTACCTACCTAGGTAGATGCTGCTAGCCCCTAGACCATCGTATGCATCGTCGTCATCCACATCACCACTTAAAATCAGGAAGAAAGTGGTCAAATACGAGACTATCAATCATATATAAAACAGGTTCAAATAAAATAGGAAAGATTTTGGAACAAAGTTCCTTATCGCACGGTACGGACTTGGCGGATGGGGGCTAGGTGAAAAACATGTCTACGATTTTTGCGTCACGAATTTCCTTCTTCTTTAGTGTTATCCATAGGGTAACACTCTTCATCCCCGGACAAAATATCTCCGACAAAATATCCACGACAAAATATCCCCGGACAAAGTATCCTAGTATAATATATTACAATAATAACTTCGTTCCAACCGAGTGTTCTGCGACACTCACGCATTTTATACAAATTTAATGTAACATAGGTATAATTTTCGTGAAAATCATTGTATCACTTTTTCTCCGCTCCGCCTGTGAATTGCGCTACACAAAAACATAACTCTATGGCTCTATAAAGCTACGTAAGTACGGAACGGACTAAAATAATAATATTTTAACAAACCCTAAGGTAGTTGGTGGTTTACTAATTAGCGTTGAAAGTGACCCTAACTACATTTTGGGATTCACGGAAAAGTCACAAGGTTTATCGCTGAAATCGCAAACCTCTCAGACAAAATATAAATTAGAGACTAGACTTAGTTAAATAATTATACACCTACTTGAAATTCTACATTGATGAACCTAACCTTTAAATAGAGAAAATTGTAGCAATTCAAAGGGTTCCGGTACAAGAAATTCGAGTCAACCAATGCTAATAGACCTCTGATATTCTTGGGCAACAACTAAAACAAGTGAAAAATACAAACCAAGTATTATAGTTTGTATTCACTTACGGTCGGTACTCAATAACCCAACCACCTTTGACCAACTGACAATTAATTAGCTACCAACTGTAATTGAAACGTTATTTTTGCCTTTCAAACATGACGTTTCAGCTCCTGTTGGTAGGTAATTTGACAGTTGGTTACAGGTAGATACGTTATTGAAACCGGTAATTATGAGTGTGTACCTACTTATCCTACTTCCTTATTAGAACATAGTACTGATAAGTACCTACATAATTATATCCACCAACCTTCAAAGTCGTTTGGACTTTGGCGTAGGTACCTATAATGCATGATTCGCAAAGGTAACACCTGCTTATATATATATTTTTGAACGACTTCGGTGTAAACGTAAAAAGAAATGTGCCAAATAATAAAATACGAAATCTTACTATACAAATAATTGACGATTTACCCTATCACGTAAAACTGTCCGTTATTTACGTCTATTCACTTCCCAACAATATATTCTCCCCTTGATAACTGAGAAGTCACTTTAACTTCAACATTTTCATACGTATATCCATAGGTACAACGCGCCCCGCTCTCCCCGTAACACTTGCCTATAAAATATACCAGTTGGGTGGAAGCGGGGTATAATCACAAGCATGGGTGTAAAATTGCAAACACCGTTCTCATCATCTGCCCTTTCACGTGTTTATTTCAGACATTATGGGTATGTGAGCTGTTATTTTTTTAAACGTTCCCTTTATCGTGGGGATGATAAAACATTTAAAAAAAGAATTCTTCTTTTTTTCTCGTGTTTTTATGGGTCGAATGCGTGAGTGTTGAAGACAAAATGCTTTATTTTTAGATATCACGTAACATTTTTGAAACGGAAACAAATTTTACAAGGAGCGAATGTCAATTAGATTAAACAGGATATGCGCGTCCGAAGTCGCGGGCAAACGCTAGTGTTATTATAATTTTAAATGTTAGTCACCCATCCACGGACCGGCCTCGGCAAGCGTTGCATAACCTCGAAGATCGACCCGTGTGACTGTTATTATTTTGCCAGGAACTCCTCCGAATTGTAGTGATGCCAAACCTGAATATTTTAAGACTTCACGCAGAACAAGAAAATGAGCAGCTACACAGTATCAATAAGAAACAAGATAAAAATAAATCGCGTACTAACATCTACGTGGTAGGTACATTCGCAGCCAATGTGCCGGTTCGTTTATCTCAATATCGTAGACGGACAAGCGAACGTGCCTGCCAGATCCGTACGAGACTGAAATAAAACACTTTTGTAACGAAGCGTACTAGCGAAATTTAAATGTACCTACTACAACTTTAACGAAATAGTTTATTTTTTTAGCTGAATAGGTAAGTAGGTATAGCTTTGGTTTTTAGTTCGAATACTTCTTAGGGATCATGGTAGTTCCTAGTAGGTAGGTAATTAGCAAGAATTGGGTTATGGGTCAGAGTGCTAGGTCTCTTTTTCTGCTCTTCAGTTTCATGAAGGGAAGTTACGAGATAGGTACCTATTTATTGAGTGCCTTTCTTATTTTTTAACTGTGTTGCCAACCTCTAAGCTTAAGGTACCTAAGGGTGATTCCACCAAAGATTTCGCCCATCTTTGGTGGTACGACGAAGCGTAGCGAGGCCTAGCGGAGCTGTGAAGCGAAGTTTTTAAAACTTAACAGACAGATATGCTGCTGGGGAGTTTGTTGCGCCCCTTCTTCTTCCCAGCTAAAACACTAGGAAGTGGTGACGGGTGGGCGTTTTAGGGGGCTGTCTTTATGTAGAACGTTCAGAGTGCTGGCACTTTTGTTTTTTTTTTAATGTAAAATCCAAGTCCAACGCGATGAGCGATCAACGTTTTCAACATGGGCCTCCCCAAGTGTCGCCAAACTGATCTGTTTTGAACAATGTGCCCTGCTCACTACCACTTAGACAAGTTTGGCGATTCTCCGACCACAAAAAAACGATTCGATATTGTGAGAAATACTTGAAGAGATTGTGCCTCGATTATATATTATATCTATGGCCTCGATCGACATGTAACGCATTGCTTAAAACTGCTTTGCCTGCAAAATGGTAAAAATGTAAAAGACGCTAGAGGCGTACCTACCTACTCTCGATTTCATTGCATTCGAAGTTAAGTAGGAATTTCTCAAACTTTACTTTAGCCTAAAAACTTCTCAGTTCAGAAGATATCCGTAGCGTATACCGCAGACCTGTAGAATCCAAATTCAGGTGAACGGGAAGGTGAGTTACGACCTGTGGTTGGAATCACAACCGCCTGATTATTCCATCACACTTCAGCAGCATCACACAGCCGCAGGGCCCGCAGGAATGAGCGTAGTTCCAATACTGAATACCATAGTAAGTACCATCAGCGTCAGTCTTTGACAAAGGGCTCCCTCTATTTCTTCGTCATCATCTGGGATGTTACTAGAGGTGAAATCCATATACCGTTAAACTAAAACACAGCTGGAACTGGTATTTCAATCTAGTTATCATCGGGGGCGTAGCTCAGATGGTAGAGCGCTCGCTTAGCATGCGAGAGGTACCGGGATCGATACCCGGCGCCTCCAATCTCTTTTTGCATTTCCAAACTTTCAATTGTTTATTTACCTTTCCGCTGTTATCTGGATCCAACACAGTTAAATTGTTTCGCCGAGACTCATAGGGCTTTATAGCTGACTGCCTTTTATATTAGCCCTCTGAGCTTAATTTTACCTCTACTGGTATTGCTTTGTTGAACCTATGAGTATATTAGTGTGTGTTGTATATTAGTGATATGTATATGCACCCAGCATTATATAATTAATTGATTAATGCATCTATGTAGGTATACAAAATATTGTTAAACTTATATTTGAATACTCCATAGTTAGTTAAGTTTTCTTGTCCGTTCTTCTCCAAAAGAATCTACTTTTTGCGAACGGACAACTAGAGTCGCTAAAATATTTTAATTTCAAACTGTAAATTTAACGTTATAACTGTAAATAAATGAATTGATTTTATTGACTTTAAGCTGCAGTGGTTGAGAATAGTGTGGCGGGCTGTTACCATTCCATAATGTTGGGACAACTAAATAACGGAAGTGTTGTTATCAAACACAGATAGTGGGCAACCGCCAACCATTTACTTGATAAGCGCTATTTAAATAGTTTATAGCTGGGTTTTGAATAAAAGATGTAGAATAAAATATCATATATCTTTATTAAATTAGAAACAACCTTACATATACAATTAATTTCTACACTAATTACATTACTGACTTACTTCAACTTCGCAAAATTAGCAATTTTACAAAGATTCCAAAATAGGCCTACATTTGAGAGAATGCTTAGCAAAAAGGAATAGTTTTAGTAGAAACAGGTCGATTATTTAGTGATGGGACTTATAGATGACGCTGAAATTTCTCTCTTTTAGTGCCATAGCTAAATAATGTAACCCATAGACCTGGCATAGCGATTAAACTGCCAAACAAATTTCAATCTTACTACCTCTAAAAATAAAGTCCAAAATGCCATAGACCGCACTGCTTTGTTCACTCTCGGTTTAGTTTATCCATTTTCAACATTATGTCAACTTACGGAGGATTGATAATCGTATGACAGTTAAAACCGCGTTCACCAAATCTTGAAGTCCCATACTCGACCATAGCCCGCGTTCCTAATTCAACCTATCGGACCTGCTTTAACACACGCGGGTCCAATAACATTCCCGCACTATCTATCTCTTTCTCTCAACATAAGATTCTACAGCCATCCATAAGTATAGGAGAGTGACAGAGAGCGATGGCAAACTATACAACATACATAGCTATTATCCTCCGAAAAATATATCATTTTATAATATATTCTACTCTCTCTTCTATTATCACAGTCCATAGCTTCAACAGTGATATTTAAAAAAACAATATTTTTTTTTTGGATCCATATAAAAGTGATGCAAAATGTAAATTAGAAAAGTATTTTTTACTAATAAATGACAGCAATTTGAATGATCTCTCTGAAGTTGGTAGGATACCAACTTGTGAGTGATAACATTTAGGCTCGGTCGCACCATAAATCACTAAAGAAAGAAAAAGAGAACGAATTACAAGCAGAGTTCTGTTTCTATCAATTGTTTGAAGATGACAAAGACAGAATGATGATTACTTAAAACATGTTTAGTGACACGCGCATTAGTGATTTGCAAATAGTGCAGGCGGGCTTAAAACAACAATTTTTGAATAATTTAGTTGAAATGTACTTGAGTTCTTGAATTTTGAAAATCTGGAGCAGTTCTATATTTAATGACTGATAAATACTCAGCGTAACCTTGTAAAAGAAAAGTTACCACTTAGTATTCGACAGCAACTCACGGTAATTTAAAACTTTCTAAGTACTGTCGCAATATTTTTATGATGTGATTGAAATCACGAGATCTATCAATACAGAGAGCCAATTCTTCAAATTTTTAAGCAACGTTCGCATTCGCATCTCCGTCGCAATCTGTCAAAAAACCTAATTTTTAGGGTTCCGTACCCAAAAGACCAACGGGACCCCATTGCTAAGCCTTCGCCGTCCGTCTGTCAGTGGGCTGTATCTCACGAACCGTAACAGGTAGACAGTTGAAATTTTCACAGTGTGTATTTCTGTTGCTATAACAACAAATAACAAAAATAAATTTTACAAAAGTTTTTAAAAAGTATAGTATTAAATCTTGTGTACGATGGTGCGGAACCCTTCATGCGCGAGTTTGACTCGCACTTGGCCGGTTTTTCATACATTATTGACAGATTGCAGCTGACATGCCAATGCGAACGTTGCACATTTCGCACTCTCTGTACTGTGATTCGGTGCTTTCCTTGAAATTGGTTGTACCGTATGTTTTCGGGTTCAAAATCGTCGCAAATTAGCTCCAGTAGAACTCATTACAAGGAATATACCGAATCACCGGTCACTCTGTATTTATGTATCTGCCTAGCTCTTCCCAACTAATTGGGGTCGGCTCCCAGTTAAAACAGATTGAGCTGAGTATTTTTCGTGGAGCGGCTGCCTGTATTTATGTATAATAAAAAATAAATAAAAAACATTTAAAGTAAAGGCGTAATCGATATTTCACTGAATATATTAAATGTTTAAGCTAATGATCAATGAATGGAGAAATTAATCAAATCTAATATATGTTCGTAGAAAGTAATTATTGTCAACGAATCTATCATTGACAGTAGTTTCTTTCTACAAACAGTTATCATCATTTTACTATTGAAATGCTATTAAAATGCAATTAGATCTTATCTTTTTCTAGTTACAAAGAACAAAACCAGTTAACTCTATTGATATGTTAATGAGAAAATATAGAGAGATATTATAGTATATAACATAACATCAGGCTGTATTCCCCGAAGGGTTGGGTATTCGACGAAATTGGTGTGCTCAAGGCATATATTCCAACTTACAAAGAAATGCTTAAATACAATATGAATAGAAGATTTCTCATGCACTTTGTGTATTCACGTATAGAAAGTGCAGTCGAAATGTACTTAATTTTTGCAAAGAAAGTCGAAGATTAACCTTTTGAACGCCATTGTCACGTATACATGACAAGCAAGCGCGTGTCCTGTATGCCAAACGTTACATATATGTGTCAAAAAGTACGGTAAATTTGTGGCTTGGCGTCGGGGGCACGCCGATGCGTTTATGCTCTGGCGTTCAAAAGGTTAACGTCAACTTGCTACAAATAAGTGGTAGATATTGAGCATATGCCTCGAAATAAGCATAAAGGACAAGATCACATAAATCTGTAGCTTGAGTCCACCCACATTTTGCCAGTTAAGTTTAAAGTCCATGCAAACATCAGAAAAATAACTATAATTTAAAACATTCATAACATTTTTATATAAAAATACCAGTGCTTAATAATACTTATTTAAAATGTAAGTACTAATTTCAACTTGACATAAAAAATATAAGTAAAGATGGCACTTTAAAAAAATAATCAATTGTTGAAATTTTAATATGAATCTGACATAACAAAGTAAAAAAATAATTTAAATATATTAAAAAAAAACAACTACTGTATCTTTCATAAAGAAAATCGAGATAAATAAATTATAAACTAAAATCCCAAAATCATATGAATTATATAAGTAAATAACAAAATACACGAGATTTTAAATAATTTTTAAATAAATAATAATTATGCAATAGTACAATATACCTACATGTTTACTTATTTAAGTTTAATATAAATTATAATCAGACATCAAGCCCTTATTTAAAGTAGAACTAAACAAATAAATTGCAATTATTGGAATATACTGTGAACATCAAAAGCAAACTGAAATATTTTCAAAAACGCCTTAATTTAGAATTCTTACTTTAAATTTAAAGCAGATATATTTCCAAGAATATGACTTCAAGCATACTTCTATATGAATTACTCCACGAAATTCGTATCTTATCTACTTAATACCAATTTATATGAAGGAAGACAGAGAGAAATACCAGTTTTGATATAAAACATCCATTAACCTTACTATTTCAATTTCATTGCTTTGAAAGTGTAAGGTCAACGGATTAGAACTGCGTTTTAGGAAATGCATTGACTGTGAAATTATAACGACACCAGCTCTTTCACAAGTTTGCAGAATCATTAAATAATTTCGACACCACCTCTCAATTGTCAGTCATCGGTCCATTCAAGGTTGCACGCAATAATCTATCACTAATTTTCATCAGCAAACGATTTACCACCTCCAAGCCATCAAAATAAAACCCAACAAATGCAGTAAAAAAAAACGTAATAAAACGATCTTAGAGTTCAAACGAATCCATCGTTTGAACTCTTAGATCGTTTTCTCAATGTTTGTTCAAAACACATGTGCCAGATAACATTACGTGAATGCCTGTGAAGGTCGCTCGACCGTATTACATAAGTACTAACGGTCATAATGAAATGCTACTGACTATTTACATTGCGTGTTTGAAAGGCCTTGTGAAATATTCATCTCCTACAATAAAATTAGTGGTGCAGTCATTTGGCGAAAATGTTTTCTTAACAGCGACATGAACATTAATTTGTTCTTCGTGCGTAGAAGTTTATACGTTTTGCACTGGGTCTGTTTAATATTTGAATACACAAACTAAGACTTACTAAAATAAGTACATTTTAGTAATACCGCACAGTCATGACTGCTATTTAAAACCTATTAAATGACATCACAGTGCCGCCGTTAGGTTATCAAAAAATATGATATCTCTTACTTTTAAATTTAAGCAATATCAAACTAAAGTAATACTTAGAAACTTTGTTTTTGTTTATTCGAAAACCTAACAGCGGCTTTATGAGAACAAAACTAAACAAATTTTCCAACATCAATTCAGAATAATTATGGCGGATAAATGCGACTCGCGCGTTTTAACTTTTACAATTAACAAATACAAGACAGGAATTATAATATAGACTTACTACCGTTACTGCTCCAATTAATTAACGTATCAGAATTTCCATCTTCGATGTCTAAGAGTAGATTGTCTCTATCATTGTCTGTGCTATCTTTTGGGAAGACTATGTCCTCATCATTTGTTTGTAGGTTGACGTAGGAGAGTGACTTCTTCTTCTGTTCTAGGTCGAAGATCTCCAAGTCTTCGTCCTCATCTTCATCAGACTCCATGGTGAGGGGAACTCGGGACAGTTCCATGTTGTCCCTCCTGTCTTCTGACAGGAGGACCCCGTAGCGGAACTGGTTTGCGTCAATTGTAGTATGCGCCCCCCCTGAATCGTTGTTCTTGCTTTTTCTCCTGGAATTTAGAAATGGTAGATGTTGGTTCTTTGTTTAAAATGACATTATTTTTTTATCCTTCGGTCATACGAAAGAAAAATGTCGCAAAAGTAGTGTCACAAATTGTCAAGCCCAAGTAAGCTACTGTGAATTGTTG
>NDFZ01002144.1:0-16644 GCA_002192655.3 Mamestra configurata | reverse complement strand
TTACCTAAAGAAAATTCCTCGGAAAAAAAGTTTACGTTGAAGGCTCTCTTAATTTGAGTGACTTAATCAGGAATTATTGAGAGGGCAGTACACTGCACTACACTACACTAGGCGAGTTACTCAAATCGCACAATCAGATTAAAACTGTACTTGTCCCATTTGTTTTAGATTTTCTTTACTTAGATTGGTAATCCGTCGCCGCATTATTAGAAACTCGCTCAGTAAAAATATTTTTGGCAGTCACAAAATTGTTCAATATAATGTATGGATTCATGTCTATCCAGAACTTATTAGTCTCGATTACAAAAAAGAAAAAAAAAAACAGAAATCAAGATGAAATCTAAAAGCCCTCGACTTATTTAACTCTGTATGTAATCTCAAGCGGAATAGGCTTAGGGCACTCTATCCAACTTTACCTAAAGAAAATTCCTCGGAAAAAAAGTTTACGTTGAAGGCTCTCTTAATTTGAGTGACTCAATCAGGAATTATTGAGAGGGCAGCTGTTTTTTACTCGAGATTCGCTTACTTCGGCCATTTTATTATACGTATGTACCTATGAAGCCGCGTTTACACTAAGGAAGTTACTCGACCATTGAGGGGCGAGAATTTCCTTGCTAGTGGCTGGGAGTTGCCAAACTATTCAACAACGTCCTAATTTGAGTGATAAAAGGAGTGTGAAAGTGATTTTGTTTGTTTGTTTGTTATGCTTTCACACCTAAACGTTAAAATATATATTATTTTGAGTAAGCCCGCGGGAACACTACTTTTGCTACTGACTTTTTACTTTTTGACAGAAAATGCTTTCTACCCGAATACGGCGAAACAAAAGAAGGGTTATGGTTTGATTATGTATGTACACATTTTCTCACATAACTTCTAAACGTCTTATGGAACAAATGAGGTATTGTTGAAAGCGCCTTGATCGCCCGGTGGTTATAGGCTATGTGACGTCACATTAAATTTAAAACGGCCCCCTCTAGGGGGCATTAAGTCATAAATAAGTTTTTTTTAAGATGTGATGTGAATCTATGAAAAGAAAGTGCTTAATTCTAATGCTGCTCGCAAATTTGTACTCGTATTACCCCAAAATAATTTAAATTAAAAGTAAGTTCAAAACTAAAATGTATGAAACAAGAAAATATTCATATTAAGTGATGTTCAGAGGACGGCCATGGTCGTACGCCACTTTTTATTTTATTTTGATAACGTTGGAAATCGCCCAGGGCGCCTTCTGCTGCGGCAGCTGAGGCGTGCGGTTTGCCTCTCCCTCACGCATCTCGCTTCTTCCTTCGCTTGCATTACTGCTTCGCAGAAGGAGTTGAATGCTTCTCATGCCTTCTCACTCTGGACCATGGATAGAATCAGAGCCGGGCACAAGAGGTCGCCGCCGCCGATCACCGCTACAAGGGCACGGCGGTGCTAGCCACACAGTCCTCCCAAAACAACCGTGTCCGGTGAGCATCTGCGACAGGCGGAAGGTAAGGACGCTGTGGTGCCTTCCAATCCCCTCCTTAAAGGGGGGACTTATTACCACAATAGTGGCGTGCCCAAAATTTTAAGGTTATGTGGTATACGACCACAGCTATTCTCTGAACATTGCTAAATAAATATTTCCTTTTTTAATATTATTTAGCATTTTTGACGTGACAACGTCTGATAAATCGATGAACGCCGGCTACACGCACGAAAAAGGATGACTCATTGTAACGTTACGCTTATTGTAACGTTACGACCATTTCATCAATGTTTTGTTATGACGTTGTCATTAACAACTATCGTCCGTAAAACGACTTCACAGACAGGCTTTTTTTTTCAGTCGTTGGTTTTATTTATTTTGATTAAATATACACTGTCCCACAGCTGAGTAAAGGCTTCCCCTAAATCCATTTCAACTAGAGTTGATATTGAACACATTTATGAATCTTTGCAGGAAAGACAGCGTGGAGATGGCTCCAGCACAGTACTGCCTATGCTCCAAGATCTACGACCCAGTGTGCGCATCGAATAACGAGTCTTATTTCAACTTTTGCTACTTAGAGTGCAAAGTGCCTAAAAGTTTGAATGTCACCGTAGTGCATCAGGGTAATTGTATACCGTATTGAAAATAGTTGTATTGACAAATATTATAATTTGATTATAAAATAGTGAGTTGCGCTTCGTTTTATTTGAGACTGTTCAATCTGCCTCCAATAATATGGCCTTCACATATCTCTCACAGTGACTTGATAATACGATACCTCTTGGTAAGATTAATGTCAGTTTTTTTTTAAATTCTGACAACCCGTTACTACAGTTTTGACTGTGCTGATCTACAAATTATAGTCGGGATAGTTTACGGTGTTTAATCTCGGTATGTTAAGAGGGACCACCCATCTACGTACCGACCTCAATAAGCGTTACCTTGAAGTACGGACCGTGCAGCTAATTTATTTGATAGTAGAGGATCCCAAGTAAGGTCTATCTTCAACCACTTGCTTACCGGATGTAAATTATATATTATCAAATAAAATATGTTTCTGAACATATACCAATAGGGTTGCCGTATAAAATATGGTCATGGCTAAAGGTATTAAAAAAAAAAACTGACTTCCTTGATAAACGAACTAAATTCCAATAGAAAGTTTACAACATACAGAATTGTAACAGCTAGGTTGCCTACCTTTTTTGTTCCTATTACCTGGTTGCTGTGTACAAATATGTAGGTAGTTCAAGTAGTAGATAGTAGTTCCATTCATATGCTTTCCACTTGAAAAATATAGGTATCAAAATAAGATTTACTTTCGTAGTACGTTACTACTGACAGAATCATCTTGGTGCATATGTCACTGAAAAATGGCAAAATCCGTACGATCATAAAACATCTCGAGAGATTGAAAACTCTCGATAAATTGTCAACACACATCAAAATTTGATAGTCCATAATCTCTCGAAGTCATTCCGAGAAATTGTTGAATAGCAAGTAACGAAACCTTAACTAAATACAATTTCAACATTCTAACCTCGACGACGGAGCCTCGCTGCGAGGCTCCTTTCTCTGTCTGCAGGGTTCAAAGGAATCTTACATGAATGGCATGACGGGAGTTAAGTTTGTTGACTTCGTTCGCTCACTCTAGCTGCCGTCATACCATTCGAATGTAATCTATCCATGTCGGGGAGCCTTAAGCTCCCAGTGCTCTATATTCCACTATTTGGTACACTGATTGGTCGCCAACATGTCGTCAGATTATGGTTACAATTTCTCGGAATGTCTTCGAGGGATAATAGACTATCAAATTTGGATATTTATAAAGTATTCCAAATGTTCTGTTCACAATTTATCGAGAGTTTACAATTTCTCCAGAGTTTTCAATTTACCTGTGACACATACAGCATAACTCTTCGTACCTATCATTCCAAAAGATTTCTTATGTAAAATACAAGCTAAAAAGGTAATTAATGTAAAATAGCAGCATCTACAAAAGCAGCTGTAACTAAGTCATGCCGCAAGGGAGCATACATGATTTCACATCCTAATGTAAAACGTAATCCTTCACAAGCTTTCCCAGCTAATACAAAACTCATATCCATTAAAATGCAGTGAATATAATTTTTCATTCACGTTAATATTAAAATCTCGCAAGTTTTTCATGCAATTAAACCCGGGAAAGTTAAAAAACTGCATTATGCAGGTTTGTGAGGGAGAAAGAATACCTTTATTTTATTCGCTTTACGACTTCGTTAGGGGTAGGTGCTATAGTAGTTTCCTTTTCTTTAATTAGGAGTTATTCCAGTTCTTTTCTCGGGGGTATCGTAAAGGCGACTTAGGACTTTTGTCGAGGGGATGAACTCGCTTCTATGAATCACCTGTAAGTTACAACTTCATGAATTGGTTTTATTATTGAGGAATATGGTACGGTTTCATGTTTCATTTAATTAATGTCATGTACATCTTTTATTTGATTCGCAATGAGCAATATTCCTGAGCCAGGGGCCGTAGTTGCCTGTTGCAGAATTTGTTCGAAAGAGTCACTGCGGCCCTGGAACGCAGAGGGCTTTAGAAGAAACACAGATGGGTTTTAGTCAGTAAGAGTCTGATACGCCTTTCCGCTTCATTCAGAGCGGAAGAAGTTATTTGATGATTTCCCATCCTTAAAAAAAATAAATAAGGGCCGTAGTACAAACTGTCAGTGCCATCATGATTCTGTCGTGAAAAAGGGTAGTGCTATTCATTTTGTATGCATATCTTTGACTATCTCTTAAACTGATCTCATGATGTCTTTAAAACGTTATGGTATTGTCCTCCTATGATGAACCTGAGGCTGGCAAATAAATAGGTAAAAAATCGGCCAATTGCAAGTCAGACTTGCACACGAAGGGTTCCGTATCATAAGCCGAAAAAAAAACATGTTTCTTGTATGTATCCCATTTATTTTTTATTTTATTTCATTTTTAATATGTGTTGTTATAGCGGCAACTGAAATACATCATCTGTGAAAATTTCAACTGTCTAACTGTCACGTTTCATGAGATATAGCCTGGTGACAGACGGACAGATAGACAGACGGACGGACAGCGGAGTCTTAGTAATAGGGTCCCGTTTTACCCTTTGGGTACGGAACCCTAAAAAGATAACTATTTGCATAAGGCGCTGCCCTCATACAATAGTATCGTTTCCGCGGTGGTTGATATGTAATAAGACGACGCCTAGTATATGTGGAGGAAAAGCAATAAGAACTAATTAAGATTATATTTTAAATTCGTAATTCAGAAATCACAGGTAAGTGAGGTCCATAGACTGTTAAATGATTCAAACTACATTCCAATATTACAAAAAGTTTCATAACGAGATTTCAACCCTAGAGTCCCACAATAAAATCCTACAGATTTTTTTAAAATGTTGCCATTAGTTAAGCAATCTTTTTTTTTATTTTATTTGAGATGAGTTTGCTCTTGACTCTAGTCTAGGTCATAGATGGCAGAGACAAAGTCCACGATCGAGCGAGCTTACCCAGAAGAAGCCTGTTCACTCTTATTTTGAAGAGATTAGGGTTGTATGCGATCGGAAACACAGACGCAGGCAGAGAGTTCCACTCCTTTGCTGTGCACATTATAAAAGACGTTTGGAAACGTTAAGTGCGAATTGCTGGAATAGCAACAAGGTCGGTGAGGCAGTCCAGTGTGATTGTTCAACTTATCGCCACAAAATCGTTTAAATATTTCTACACCCTACAAACCCCGAGTGGCTGATCGAGAGCTGTCTGAAGAACTTAATTTCCTATCACTTCGAGTCACGGAAACAATCAGGGGCCCGCGGTAAGGATAACGTGATTATACGGCACAGAGCACGAAGACGCCTTGTCGGACACAGCTAGAGAAAGCATAAAAAATGTTTTATCACTACATAGTATAAAACAAAGTCGATTCCCGATTTCTGTCTGTCCCTATGTATGCTTAGATCTTTAAAACTATGCAACGGATTTTAATACGGTTTTTTTAATAGATAGAGTGTTTCAAGGGGAAGGTTTATATGTATAATATAGTAGAGAAACACTGATTATTTTAGAGGTTCCTAATGTGATGTCGTAAATAAACATTTTTTTTTCAAGCGCTGGCTTAGCCCTACGAGATAGATCAAAATAAAGTACTACAGTATTGTACACCTTAAAAAAGTCCACAAAAAAAATCTGGAATGGTATATGTCTATCTCTTGTAGGTTATACCACAATATCCATTTTTTATCCTTTACTTTTTACGAGAAATAATGGCTTATTTACGAAGCGATTTTAAGCAATACAGCATTAATCCTTATCCAATTAATAACCTGAAATACATTTTGCATTTAATATAGATCAATATGGCCCTTAACAGCATGTCGAAGAGATCAGGTGCAGGACACGGCTTAACATGCTTTTCGAGGCACGGAGGAATCTCGTCATGTCACCCATACAAAAGAAATAAATAGTACATAAGCTGTATACTTCCCATACTTTTACCTCGGAATGATGTTCCCTTAGAATAATTGCCGACATTCAGCTATAAGATTGTTTTTAATAATGGCGTCCTTAGCTGCCGACGAAGTGATTCCATGGTCTGTCTTAGACGTGATTCGATAATCGATTCGCTATTAGGTATCGATTTGAGAGATAGTCGTGATTAAGACATTATGATTGTAAGGCAAACTGTTGTGTTCCTTTATTCGATTGCCTCGGCGTTGATGAATTGGGGGTTAGCACGCAATCACTGAGGTAAATAATATGTAATTTGCGGGCAAAATAGAGAGTATAGAAGGAAATTTCTACTTATTTTGTGTTGGATAACTTGATTATCAACAGGGTGACTTAATTTATTTCCAAATTTTCAGAGGGAGACTGTGCTTCTAAATGTAGGCAACATCATTTTGTGTTATGGTTATTAAATTTTCTTTAATTTTAATTTTTAATTATCACGAGATCATTCAGCAATTGGAAATTGATTGTTAACCTATTTTAAACGCTAACTTTTCCGAAACATTAAGATTCAATTTAAATTTTTATTTTTATTTATTGTACACCTACCACAGTAGTCTTTTTAACCCAAAGGTTGACTGGTAGAAAAGGCCTTGATGCATTAATTTCGCCCATGTANGATTGTTAACCTATTTTAAACGCTAACTTTTCCGAAACATTAAGATTCAATTTAAATTTTTATTTATTGTACAACTACCACAGTACAGTCTTTTTAACCCAAAGGTTGACTGGTAGAAAAGGCCTTGATGCATTAATTTCGCCCATGTTCCACTAATGTACATAAAGTTTAAATAAATAATAATTAAACATGCATTTAGTTTAAGGATAAAAATAGGTAATGAAATGCATGTTTCACTTTGAGATTGCTTCCCAATGCAAAACTTAACTACCTACACAATAATTGAATGTAATTAATAAGTAGTTGTGGAGTTGCAATATGCCGAGGGACATAACAAAATAGTTTACTGTATAATACAACTATTCTATATTCTATTTCTGATGAAACCCGACAATTGACGAAACACGAACTTGCCGAGAGACATTAAGAAAATAGTTGTATTGTACAAAAAAAAAAGAATAAATGTTTTATGTATGGAATATCATATTGTCTAGAAAACTTGACTGTGAGTTAATAGCAGAAACAGGAATGATTGGCCAGAGAAGTTTCAGCTCGACGTAATTCGGAATAGTCTATTTTCTTATGTCTCCGCAAGTCCGCATTACAAATCCTGTTCAGCATTTGCTGTCTGTGAAATTACAGAAGCATTTCTTAACGTTTATAAAACGAACGCGTTTTGGCGCCTAAATCCAATATAATAGCTTGATAGGAGGGAGGGATTTTGTCAAGTTGAGTCAAGGACTAAACAGGATCAACACGGAAATGATTATAGTATGTTGCTAGCTGTTGCCTTTTGTTTTAAGGACGAGGATCCAGGACCAGAGGACCACTCTTACTGACTAAAACCCATCCGTGTTCCCCTTTGCGTTCCAGGGCCGCGGTGAATCTTTCGAACAGATTCCGCAACCCTGCCAGGCTCTGGCCCCAGCCAGCCTCTTCTACTTTTGTTAACTGGACTTAATTTTTTTGCTAATGATCTCTTTCAAGGAATGGATCGAGTTTTGTTTCCTGTTATCAAAGGGTGACAGGAAAAATCGATCTATTCCTTCGATATATTATTTCATTTAAATAAGTTCTACCATCACACCAAGATAGGTATGATGGTAGAGTTTTCTTGAATGACCTCCTTCAAAAAGAGCCTTTCTACTACCATTTTCAGTAGCCAAAACGAATTACAGTAGATTACATTATTTAGGAATAAAGCAACAATTGTTGCAGTTGCATAAAGGACTTGACGTCCCAAGTCGTTCTCGCCGAGTTAGATTAAAAGACAAAAGACAGCCGTTACTAGAACGCGACGGTCCTTCGCTGTAAATTAGTTGACGTTATTAAACGTTTCGTGAATGGATGGAGACTTAATGAAGGTTATCTTATGACAAGTTTCGGCAAAGAGAATGAAGACTGTAATGTGTTGTAATAAGGTTTGTTTTTTGATATTACAATATTTGTAGCGTAGAAGAACTAAGGCTATCGACCAAGCCTGAAAAAAATGCCAAACTAAAGTGACAGTTGGCGTATTGCTTGCGCAATCGGGTGGCCGAAGGGTTCTGGAGGATTGAAATAGGCAATGCTGGTAGGACACCAAGTGAATTGGTTCAACCTGGTGAAGATCGCAGGAATCAGGTCAATGTACTGACGCATGAGGGAGGCTTGTGTTTTGCAGAGGACTTTTAGCCAAAAATAAAATGTTATGACGTAAGCCGAGGCTAAATATTGTATTAAGACCATAAACCACATTGTGCAATGCATATCTTGGAGTTTACTATGTGTATATAGCCCATAGTCTCATTTATGCATGGCAACCGTATGGCTTATATCAGATATCTAGGGTTTGAGACGCAGCATCGTGTTCATTGTGCGATCATTGAATCAGAAAAAAACTGATCGCATAATGAACACGATGCTGCGTCTCAAACCCTGAGATCAGCGAGTTCAACGCCTAAGATAGTAACTGTACAAAGGTATAGCTTGCATGTATTGATTTGATATTATTTGTGCCAGTACTTTTAGTTCTATGGCCGACATAGCCATATACGTAAAGGTTGTTTAATAGAAACTGAAAATCAAGATAATAACTTTATTTTTATTTAATATGGGTTTGCTCTTGACTCTAGTCTAGGTAATAGATGACAGAGACAAAGTCGACGATGGAGCGAGCTTACCCAAAAGAAGCCTGTTTACTCTAATTTTGAAGAGATTAGAGTTGTATGCGGAATAAAAATGATGGTACAAAGATAAAGAAAAACATTCAAATAAATCTGTTTGCTCATCTATCTAAACGTTATGATTAATTATAAGAATATGCGAAAATTCCCACTTAATAAAACTTGGGTCGAAGTTTATCGTAAAATATTATTGTATAAAGAACATCGAGTTCACAAAACTTGTTATGGATAAACTTGCTCAAGATTTGCAAGCAACGAAAATTAGTTTTTTAAGTGTCTAATTGCATTAGGTACTCATTTATAATCCTTGTACATTTTTTTTTTGTTCAAGTGCCAGAGAAAACGACTGTGAAATAATTGTTTCATTCAAATGATAGTTGGCTACAAACTTCTTAAATATTTACTTTGGGACATACGGCTGGATGGTTTAGCCACCTTAAAAGCGGACAAAAAAATTAGGTATATGTTTACGCAGTTAATTGTCTGCTACTTTTGGTGCAAAACCGGGAAAATTCTATTGCACTTCAAGCGACCGTGATTTCCCATGAACTTCTGGTGCTGATGAGTTGCAGTTTCATAGGGCACTAGCGGCAGCTCCGCGGTTTCACCCGCGTAAGTCTCGATCCCGTGGGGATATCGGGATAAAACGTTAATCTATGTGTCAGCTTCCTGCATACTAAATTTTATCAAAATTGGTCAGGGCGTTTGCGCGTGAAGAAGTATGAAAACATACACACACTCACAAACTTTCGCCTTTATAATATTAAGTGTGAAGTGTGATTAGTAATCATCCATGCCAGTTGTAAGTATATGTACATATTATTATCTTCATCTTTCAAATTAAAACACAAAGTATTTTACAACATTTCGCAAAAAGGTTTTTTTTTGTTTGTTTTCAGAAAATGCATATTTTCTTTCTTAGAAAATAAGATGATAATAATTTACAGTACCAATAATTGATCAGTGAGATCACTCTTCTATAGAAGATAGGTACGTCGAAACCGCTGTATTTATACTTCAGAAAATGTTATCAGACTCTCGCTATTCCTCGGATTGTAGTTAGATAAACGTGAAATTGATTTACACTCGAGTAAGTAGCGATTTATTCCGAGAATAAAATTTATCCAGTTTGGTCGAAGCCATCTTCAATCAAATAAAGATCAGATTGAGTGCTGATCTCTGATGACAAAAGGAAAATCACTATCCCAGCTAGCCAAACGCTAAACCAGTGTGTCACAGCGTACCAAGAAAATTCAGTTAAATTCCAAGCTCGCAGCTAACCGTATTAAATTAAAGACAGACTGACTATGAATAAGGATTTCATTTAGCCAATCAGAGGAGTAATTTTTTAAAATAAATAACACAAGATTTAAATAGCCTGAGAAAATGGATTGGTTTTATTTTGAAGTGACTTTTGAAAGCTGTGTAGTCTTGCTTAATAGTACTAATAATAATATCCCTTTTTATCAAGTAACCTGACTGCATTGTGTTAGTGACAATATTCCTTACCCGTATGTTAGTATTCCTAATCTAATCACTTAACCTAAAACCATGAATATATGTCAGTCTATAGCTTTGTGTACGTAATATATTTATTACTTATTGTCCCAGTTTTTTGGGTCCCTCGGGTTTTTGGGCCTATTTTTTTTTTTTTTTGTTGAATCACTGCCACATGCCTAACACCGAGATAGACAGCTTGCAGCAGCGACCCGCATATAAACTACTTCATCAGAAATAGTTAGATCAGTAATTCATCATCATCATCGTCATATCAGCCGTAAGACGTCCACTGCTGGACAAAGACCTCCCCCAAGAGGGGGTTTGCCATAATCGTCACACTTGGTAAGCGGGTTGGCGATCGCAGTGTAGCTGTTGCAATACACAGAGAGTGCTGCTGCCCATACTCTAGAGCAGTGATTCTCAACCTTTATCTAACCCGGGACCAATTTGATTTCTCTGTTGTCAGCAGGGACCAGAAATTAGGAAGAAAATTAAGCTTCGTTAATCTCAAAGTAAACTTATATCATATAGAATTATAGATATTCACTTATAGCATAACTAATCCTGAAATCAAAAGTAAAGAGAATTGTCATATAAAGCACAACATTTCTAATAAAAATCTGGAATTAGTTTGCATCAATGACATTTTTGCGGTTAAAGATTGAAATTTTAAATCTTTGCGGACCATATTTTAGCTCTGGCGGACCACCAGTGGTCCGCGGACCACAGGTTGGGAACCATTGCTCTAGAAAGTCTTAGTCACCTCTTACGACACCCACGGGAAGTGAAGGGATGGTGCTATTCTTTTACGTCCGACGCCATGGCCGAAATTGGTCAGAAAAACTATATGTGGAGGTTAGACAGTTACTCCACGTGAATAAACCTGCATCTGATTTGACTGGAAACCAACTCCCATTTATCTTGGGATTGATTTCCAGGCTAACCGGATGCGGCTAGAAATTTCAAACGTCGTAAGGAACACACAATGCACTGTTTGATTTTCGAAACTAAGCTCAGCGCCGATAGTTGAAAATCCAACAGCGCAGTGTATATCTCTTACGACAGTCGAAATGATTACCGTCAATGTTAGTTAGAAAAGGCTGGGTACAAAGGGTTCTAGTCTACCGAGATACAGATGCAAGCCATCCACGTGCTCTTGACAAAATTATTCTACTATCGCAGATTTTTCAAAAGTTCAATATACTGTAATGATTTACCACGTTACATGTCACTTATTTAATCTGGTACATTTTGGACTTTTGACAATCGTCACCGCTCAGAGACTGAAAATCATTAAGAATTGCCCCAAGTCCGACATAAAACTAAAAAAAAAAGAGAGAAAAATATGTATTTAGGTATTCAAAAGAGAGCATTTAAAAAAATATACATATTCCCCGCTGAACAACGCGTACATCGGTAAAATTATTACAATTAAAAAAGCATAAGTTCATATATGTCAAGTTCTGGTCGCTACAAACGGGGAAATATACAGTAGGACATCTTTCACAAGCCATGCTCTTAGACATAGGAGGGAAAAGTTCGGCGTATGATCGTGTGGTCCATCCTCTTTGTGGTGGGCGCGTTCCCTTAGTCCCTTCTGTCCCATCTTCATCCTCATTCTCATCGTCTTCCCCACCCTGTTTTTCCTCAGCTGACCCAGGTTCTTTCTCATCCGTTTTATTATTGTTACTGTTTTCCACACCCGGTTTATTTTCAGTCTTTTTTCCATCCCCTTTCTCATCAGCAAGTATGACCAAGAATGTTGCTAATAGAATATAACCTGGAACAAAAAAAATTGGATGGCACACAACACAAAGCAAAAAAGTGAAAGGGCTATCTATGTACATCTGTAGCATTGAATAGCCAGTTGCTGAAGAAATTGGATTTTATTAACTCTTGTTGTATCCATCTTCTCATTGACCGTTGCTATTGAAACTACTGAAAATTTATTACACTATATGTCTTGTGTAATATATTTTACAGCCGAATGTTGCAATGCTGATGTTGTTGTTGCAATGTTGACTTAAATGAGAGTGGAGTCGCAGTGGAACATACTCTCAGGATATTCATATTATCTGTGTTTATTCAGGCTATCCATACTAATCCATAACCAAACTAATATAAAGGACATCATTAATTTTAGGCTTAATTTTATTAAGAAAGTGCAGAACATAAAAAAATGGGAAAGAATAGAGATCAACTCAATTGAGCCATTCTCTGCGCTGCAACACGAGTTTGAAAAATGCTATGCAGAGTTTAAATGAATAAAAGAACGTTGTATTGCGAAACATTTTTTTTTGGTTTAGCACTTCTGTCTGATGTACTTTGAAACTCTGCCTGTCTGTCTGTAAGTTATTATTTTTTATTTTTTTTTATTCTTTGAATTTTAGGGACTTTTATAACGCACAGCGTATGCCAGTCCCATCGTAACCTAATACAATATACACAAACATCCAACATACTTCCAACTGATCAATGTATCAGGGCCATAAAGTCGAACAACTTTCTCGCATCTTCAGAGCTCGGCTTATTTAATATTTGGTGGAATGTACCTATATCGTTCTTGTTCAACTTCAAAGCCCTGAACAACTTACTCCTATCATCCTCATAGCGAACACATTCCATTAACAAGTGATGCATGTCCTCTAGCACTCCACACACCTCACAATTGGGAGAGGTATTTTTTTTCATCAAGAAAGCGAATTTGTTGCATGGAATATGTCCAGACCTGAGTCTGTGAGCTGTAACTACTAATTCTCTGCTTAAATTATTATTTATAAACCAGGGTACACGAGGAGGCTGACATTGTATGGTCTTATACCATATTCCCTTTTCTAATGACATTCTATCAAAGTATTCCTTCCAATGAAAAAAAAAATCATAACAAACATTTTTGAATTTAGGCAACATTTCAAGTTATTACCTCTTCACATCTTAACGGTTTTAAGAAAAAAAATTACATTTTAAGAAAAAAGTTACGCATGAATTCTCTACTGCGACGCAAAAGTTAGTACAAAGCATTCGAAATTGGTCTCTAGAACACCGTGGCGTAATGTAAACTTTTCTAGGTGTGGTGAATTATATTATGGTTATAAGCTATACCTAACTAAATAAAAAAATAATTTGGTTTGAAATAACTTACAAATTAATCGCATGTCGATTTTTTTCATGTGTAAATCGACTCATTTATTTGCAAGAAACAATAACTCATCTGAAAAGAGGTAATCAGTTTTTTTTTAGAACCTCAATCAGTTACACGTGATTGGTTTAACGAGCAATTAAAATACGTAACCGTTTTAATTTCCTGCAAGACCTTGTTATTTTTTTTTGTTATGGTTTTGGAATCGTGGTGGCTTTTCTGTTTATAAAATGAGTTATGTACATACACAACATAAAACAATATCTAAATCCCTACCCCCTCCCCTATTCCTTTAATACCTAAACTAATATTATGAAGGGGAAAAAAATATTTGTTTGTTTGTTACGATTTAGCTCATAAACTACTGAACCGATTTCTAAATTCTTTCGCCACTGGTAAGCTACATTTTTGACTTACTAGATAGGCTATATTTATTTACGAAAAAATAGAGATCTCTAAGAAAATTGCAATAATGTAATCCAAAGTAGCAAAATTTTGCCTAAAAAATTCATTATTTGGCGTGAGCTGAGAAAACTATTGATGATTCATAAAAATAATGTACTTCTTATTAAAGTACTTATTGTTACCTATAAAAAAAATTGCATGAGTATGTCTAACTATATGGTTAAGTCACAATTACCGCTATTTGTTCAAATTATTCATTAAAAACCAGGGTGGAATCGAAAAGTGTTGATTTTTGTACCATAGTATTAATCCATATCCATTAAAATGGTTTTATAATTAAGATTGATCAATTACATGTAAATAAACTTTAAATTATTCAAATCGGACCTTTCGTTTAAAAGCTACGACGTGACGGGTATCTTTCAAAAATAACAAATTGGATGTTCTTAGGACATTATTGCTTGCTTCAATTTACGTGGGAATTGGTATGAACAAACCAAAAGTGGGATAATTGAAACAGATCAAACTATTTTTGCGTAATCAACCCCTGACGAGGTGAACGGGGTGAATAGTGGCGATGATCCGGAGACCACAGAATCAGCAGCAGAAATGGCTGGGTGATTAATAAAAATCGTTTTACTTAATTTTCCAAAACTAACCATTAAAAGTGGGTAGAGCGGGCCTTTGCCCCAACCGCCGCAACAGAAGAAGACGGCCCGGGCGCCGGGAGTCGCAGGGCTATCCCTGACCACCGTAGGCGCGGGCCTGCGGATGGCGAGCATTGGGTGGTGTTGTCCAATCACAACTAGGCCCGGGTCGATGGAGCGTTATGTTCCACGCGCGCCTCAAAGAGATGTCAGCATTGGAGTCGGGGCCCGCTAGGGCCAGAGCCTGCCAGGGTTGTGGAAGAGTCACCGCGGCCCTGAAACGCAAAAGGCTTTGGAAGGAACATAGGTTTTTAGTCAGTAAGAGTCTGACACGTCCTTCTGTTCCACCCAGAGCGGAAGAAGTCATTTGAGGATTTTCGATCCTTAAAAAAAGTGTTCGCAAGCTCTGAAAGACTAACAGGAGAAGACGCCCCGGGCGTCGGGAGTCGCAGGGCGATCCCCAGCAGGCCCGGGTCGATGGCGCGTTGTGTTTCACGCGCGCCTCAAAGAGATGTCAGCATAGAAGACGGCGCCCGCTGGGGCCAGAGCCTGCCAGGGTTGTGGAAGAGTCACCGCGGCCCTGAAACGCAAAAGGGTTTGGAAGGAACATAGGGTTTTAGTCAGTAAGAGTCTGACACGCCCTTCCGCTCCACCCAAAGCGGAAGAAGTCATTTGATGATTTCACATCCTTAAAAAAAAAAAAAAACAGCTCTAAAAGACTGCGACAGTGACGTTAGTCAACTAGTTCCTATAGCGTGGTCCTGTAGATAGTAAGAATTGTGAAGAATCCGCGAGTGTAGGTCGATCGTTCGTAAACAAAATCAAGCAACGAACTGAATACAATAATTTTTAGCATTGTATGATTTCATGCATTAATGGCATATGTGTGAGTGTGTACCTTTAACTATAAAACGTCTTTAACTTGATTGTGCCCTGGCGGCTGGAAATGTTATGCTCTCTCAAAAGTCTAGCTGATGGTGGCGCATATGTGGAATCATTTGGCTTCCTTCAAAATGGTTGAGCCAAATGGTGCTCGTGTATGCGTAGCGTTATGTTTGTGAATGGTCGCCGCCGCCGTCAGCTGGGACTGGTCGTGTACGTTTTTCTACATCGTTTCACATACATGTATTATTTCAACATAAATATAATGTAACCACAAATGTGTAAAATGTATTGATTTTCTTGCTCATTCTTCTCCATAGAGATCTATGCTTTGGGACGTACAAATAGCTTCATTTATCTTCCTGTAAATTGATTTATTAAATTTATTGCTTTGAGTTGAGTGTTTTAGTATGGATGCTTCGACCGACTCCACCGTTCCATGGATGATACTTTTCAATTATTATTTTTTTTGTNATGTATTGATTTTCTTGCTCATTCTTCTCCATAGAGATCTATGCTTTGGGACGTACAAATAGCTTCATTTATCTTCCTGTAAATTGATTTATTAAATTTATTGCTTTGAGTTGAGTGTTTTAGTATGGATGCTTCGACCGACTCCACCGTTCCATGGATGATACTTTTCAATTATTTTTTTTTTACTTTGTCCGCGACATAATATATAATTTGCTATAAAGACGGCGATTACACCTTCACTAATTAAAAACAGGAATATTTTTATTTTCTACAACGGACTCATATTGGTCTTCAAAAGATGTCACCATCTTATTATAAAAAAAAACAATAAAATAAAACAACTACAGAACCATTTAATCAATAAAATATACATACACCTCGGAATAACATTAGGGTTTCTGCGGGCTTTTTCGTATCGCAATTGAAATAGCACTGGTTCATATAAGTCATGTTTGAGCTGGCACATACTGGCATGTACACAAGAGGACAGTCGTCACATGTCGGCATGAGAAAATTCATGGGTGATACAATTCGCCCGTATGTACGTGTTGTCGTAGTCCATTTACTTCGAGTAACAGGACGACGAGACGTTCCGAAAATATTCCAAGCCAGCTCAGAGTAAGGCAGGGATATTGCTATAATAAGGAATACAAAATCTGAAAAAAATAAAACAAATCAATTTTTGTGTGCATGTCGTGGCTAAATTATAGAATTGGCCATTTCATGATGTGGCTGAAGTTAGGTTAGATAAGGTTTGTGGGCAGCCCGACGTGGATAGGTTATGTTCAGATGGGATGACATATTTTAAATTTAAATCATCCTTCCATTG
>NDFZ01002143.1:0-16644 GCA_002192655.3 Mamestra configurata | reverse complement strand
ATAAAACCTGTAGCATGCGAGTTTAGCTGCACTAGTTGAATTTTATTTGTGATTTTTATCTAGGCCAAACGTTTTAGAATTTAAATACATAGTCCCAAAATACATTGGGATTGAGAACAGTTTAGTTCAAAGCTTGTCGAGAACGTTTAATTTCATTCAGCTGATCCGTGCACGTTCATTTGTATGTTTTAACAAGCGGTACCTGAATTTGGCACTATTTGTATTACGTGCGATTTGTCTCGTTCGAGCGAGCTCTGCGATTAGTTTGCGTACCGAGTATTAATCAACGTCATTTCTTATTAACGTTTTTCTGGAGGGGTTTTAGATATAGGATTTAATTTATAGTTTATTTTCTCGTCTATTATCTGAATGTATGCTAGAAACTTAGTCTGTCATAGAAATCTTATGTTCCATAGTCATTCGACCTGGCTGTGTCATCAACTCAGCATGCTTCATCTTTCGTTCTTTAATCTATCCATTGGGCTTTTCCCACGAACATCTTTTAGCGACTGTAAATATTTTGCATCTGTAACTCTTAACATTGTTATACCTTGCTGATGATGGTTTTTATTCTGATTAAATATTTAATTTTGCTATTAATTTCTACATTGCGGTATTATAACTCTTACCTATTTACCTGTACGTATAGTTAGTTATGAAGTTTAAACATAGGTATCATAATATGCTATTTTGAGATTTTTGCGGTGAATTATTACCTATCCCCGTCGAAGCAACACTATATTGTTTTGATTCTTCATCCCGTTATTTTAGTTTAATAAGCTTGCTTGTTGCACTCACATGTGTTTGGTTACTCAATATTCTGCGGTTTTATGCCACGGAGTCTAGTGACCTGGCTAATAATTATTAATATTAAAAAAATGATAACCCTTCCTTTTGGCTTTGCCGTGCTCGAGTAAAAAGCAAAGTCCAGTTTAGCAGCCAGTGATCAGTGGTAAGCCACCTAAAAACTTTCATGGGGTTCGTCGTACGGGATCCAAATATCGGAACACGTGTTCTTACACTAACTATTGATAACTTTGCCTATTATAGTAATCTAATTTCTCTAATCACCTTGACTAACGTTTTTTCAATATTATCGTTGAGCGTCACCTTATCTTTATTATTTTCGATATTAACTTTAAGTACTTCATATATCGATGATATTGAATTAGGTTTACTCGGTCACGTTCACAATTCAGCTGGCAAAAAACCGCCAGATACCGCTTTAACTGTAACAAGTTTGGTCGTGAAAGAAACTTCTCTTTTCTTCTAAATTCTTGATCCAATTTCAACTTCAGTTATAATTGCCACAGTTACCTACGAATAATGTGAAAATGTCTTTCCTACAGTCACAATAAAACAACTACCTACTTATTACTTTTTACTCATATGGGGCTCAGATATAATCCTTGTGGTATCCCTACTATTGGTACTATAGCTCCATATAATTATTCTATTATGTTGCACTTGCTTGTTTGTTTTTCTTTGCTTGAACAAAGTTTGCTATATTCCAAGTAGACACGATGTTAAATCTGCAAATTTAATGTAAGCTCAGAAGATTCGGACTTTAATAATTAAAAATGTGATCTCCTTTATCGAATGCACTGGAAAGTTCTGTCAGCTAATTTTTTTAGCCAACAGTTAAATAAACCCCTCGGTAACTTTTACCTTTTTTAAAACGGATTTCCACATAAAACGTCGTTCTAATTGATTGTTTTTAGAATATTAATAGGTGCCTTTGCTTCTACATGACATACACAAGTACGATTGTATAGTCTACATTCTGTGTGGCAGTGTGCCAAGAGCTCTGCTTTTCACTTTGAAATTGCTACAGTTTTGGACAGAAAACTAGTGATGACAAATAGTGACCGAATTGTTTTGTTGTACTCGAAATTTCGTTTTCTTTATAATTAAGAAAATTTAATTATCTCTTATTGAATGTTTTGCGTTACTACATGTGTAGAAAAGTCCCTTTCTCACTTACCACTTCATTTTCAATGGGCAGAAAACGTGCCTGAATCATACTGACGTTATAGGACCTATCTACCTATTATCACTATCTTCTCAATATCGACAGCGCTCCATTGTTATAATATAAAAGGCATAGTTCATAAGTGTATGTGTGTGTGCTCAGCGCTCGAGGGTGCGATATACTGTGCTGCTCATGTTGAAGTGTGCGATGACGTCATTGCGCCGCGTCGTCTGATAGTGCAGGTATAGCTGGTGCTTACTCCTACGCTGAACAAGGTGTGCGACTATTGTGGCTCGGAATAATGAGCCTCGAATAATGGCTGTGGCTTTTGGAATCCCATTAGTTGGAACATGCCAGACACACGTTCCAGATGCCGAAGGGGAGATTAGCAATATGTATGTGAAAAGTTTTCTACTAAAACAGTTTTTTTGCTAGAGAAGAAAAAAAAATACCTTAGGTCGGAGCAGCTTCATCCTAGCAGTAGCAGATTCATTATAGAGCTACATGTGACTGTTAAATTAGTTTTGTTTACGGTTGAAAGCCAAATATTTTCGTGGCGCTCGCATCCTCGCGTCCAACAATTCGTTCATTCATGGCTGAGGAAGCGTGTGAGGATGTTCGGCCACTTTTTTAATCGAAAATGCGTGAAGTTCCGTTCTCTTTGGTAACTTTACCGTACAGTTGCTGCTAATTGCTGGTTTGGTAATTGTTCACCGTTGCCTTGCTAGGTACTGTCGTGAATACATTACTGTGGGCTACTGATGTTTTTTGTTGTACATTTGAACCCTGCAATATTAATATCGTGTTTAATGTTCGATGAAACGGCTTTAGTTTTACATAATACATGGTTTATTTTATGTCTACGCTCATTGTTCCTTTTGGAGCGAGCAATGTACTTTACATAATGTTGGTACTCTTACGATAAAATTGAATGCACTTACGGAGCGGCGTCGCTCAGTGCGGTCATCCTATCGTTTCCTACATGAAAGTCCTCCGCCGTGCGCCCGCGTCGGTCACAGATCATTTCCCCGCTACTTTCTCCCGACCACACTGACCACTCGCTATCGCCTAACGATCGCCATGTAACATCTCAAAAGTTTCACACTAATAACAACAGTATCTGAGTGTAATATAAACGCTTCAGAACCGTCATTATGAATTTTGCATAACACAGATTGAGTTCTGTCAGTCACCCACTGTCGAAGTTACACAATCCATTTTAACAGCTGATTTTGATGTAGAAACTGCACAGGCGGCACCAGTTGAGTGTGCAATCATCGTAAAACAATGCATAGCGTGGGCAGTCGCCAAACTTTAGTATCTACTCTCCCCCGCGTCGCAGTTGCACCGAGCGCGTCCATTACAGCATTGCTTCCTTATCCAAAAGCTAATCTAGTAATTTGTAAGCATAGTATATCTAACATAACGTTAGAAAGGAGTTGTTAAATCCAAACGTGGATGCTCTCGTGCAGATCAAAGCTCTCGGTCGTGATGTTAGTCCTCGGCAATTTGAGATCAATTTTCGCCAAAAGGATATGCAGGAATATATTGATGTAAATACAGCAGTGTGCTAAATATCTGCATATTATTTTTACCTGTATCACTTTTTCAGTTACCATGCAGTATTTAATAGCCTGTTATCAGAGTCAAGTGCAGCGTCACACAGCATTCAATATGAAGCAGGCCATAACATTTATCGATATGGACGTCATTCAAGTAATGGCTTTCCCGCAAGCCGTGATACAGTTCCAAGCGGCGTTTTCCACATTGTTTATTATTTCTGGCAGTCCATGAAAAAGAAATGGAACGCTGTTAGGAGCATTTCCTTTTACGATCGACTCATTGGACGAAACCAATAAGCTGTGGTGATTACCGAGGCTGGCAAATAAAAGGGGCTGGTCGTTATTCTTGTTTTATTTCCGATTTTCTTTGATTTAGTTAGGGCATTGGGCTGGTTTTAGGTCAAGGGAACAATTTCGCAACTCAAATAATATGTTATAATTCGTTAGAAAATAGTATAGAACTTGCTTTACAGCCTGGAAGCTACTAAACGCATTCTTGATTTACCATAATTTTAGTTGTACTTAATCGAGTATTAAGTTAACCCTTTGGTGAACATAATAAGACCAGTTATGTCTTCTTTTGATCTTTCGCAGTGGCAACATAGTAATTGCAGACATAAGTCACTTTGTTGTTGTGCATTTACGACATTATCAATAGATTTATGAAGGTCCTTGCGTATTTTTACTTAATTCAAAGAGCAACATGTAAACTGTAATCGCTTTACCTACATCGAATTCGATTTAAGGATGAATCGTTCAGAATCCAAGATTGGAAAGAAAATTACTTCCTTCTCGGAATGAAGTCCTCCAGGAAACTCAATAGAGTGCCAGTAATGAACGCGACTAGAAAACTCGGCGGCACTTAATTATTCCCGTCTGCTCCACCCTGCGTGAGCTCTTTGAATAGTGGTTGAACCGTGACGTGAACGGATTTCGTTCCTGGATTTAAACTTCTTAAACTCGTTTCTCTATTTCATGTATAAAATTTGGAAAATAAAGTCCTGTTGTGCCTGTTAGATACCTGTATTAACGACTTTTGATATTTATTCACCGTGATAAACATCTTTTTCCGGTATACATGATTGCAAGACGTAGTCAGTTTCCGCTAGGGATCCANATGTATAAAATTTGGAAAATAAAGTCCTGTTGTGCCTGTTAGATACCTGTATTAACGACTTTTGAAATTTATTCACCGTGATAAACATCTTTTTCCGGTATACATGATTGCAAGACGTAGTCAGTTTCCGCTAGGGATCCTAACACCTATAATTGGTGTCCATTGTCCGTTCGACGTTGAAAATTTGCCATAAGCACACACACCAGTCCGTCATTTTCACAAAAAACATGTACGCTCGAATGCTTTCAAGATTGATGTAATTTTTTGCCAGCCAATGAAACCAATTTAAGACACCGATGGTTTGCGTGATCGCACCAATGGTTGCCGACTTGCCAACACAGCGGTGTTTTTGCATTACTTTTTATTTTACTATGATGATAATGAAGTTGTGTTAAGTTTTAGCGATGACATCGTTTCCTGATACTATAGGGACTTACCCGCTGAATCAAATTTTCCTCCAATAGCCAAATGCTCAGAAGTCAGATGTCAAGAACTTGTGTCAAGAAGAAGTTCATATTAGACATTCATAATTGCTTACCGCTATTCGAGACTAGTTGAACACAAACCTATCCTAAATAAAAACAAAGTAGAATTTCGTTCCGAAGAACCGGTTGTACTGTGTGGCGTAATATCGGCCACAGCCGCGACGTCGTGATGTAGCAACTGCGACCCAACGTGTTTACCAAACACCGCCGCTCCAGGTGTATCGCATGCTATTAACCGCGCTTGGATTATTTCACTCCCTTCAATTTGTATGTCATGTGTCACAAAAAGCGCTTAGTAATCAGAGGGTTATCGCGACCGGTGGTGCCAGCGACTGCTTGCCTTTGTCCAGTCATCCGTGCCTTATGCAATATTCCGCGTAGGGTAGTCACCCCTTCCGTCGCCCCTTGGATACGGCAACGCATGTAATCGAGTACATACGAACAGATACACACACGCTCGCAACCTGATATACAGGTACGACGGGGATGCAAATTAGTATCGATTGTGATCGGGTTTCTAATAGTTGCCGTTCATTCGTGATTGATGGAAATGGTAAAGATAAAAAAAATGCTTCTATATCTGGTTCTTGCTTCGCTAGTCGTAATAATTACGTAAAAAGCAGGACCATGGTTTGATCGGTGTTTCTTGTTATTTAGACTGATAAACCACGACAAGAGAAATACAAACAAAGGTAACGTGACTCACAGTTCACAAAAACCCAATGTACTATTACTGAATGACAATTGCCAATAATAGACAACAAATGTCAATATTGCCATTATACGCAACGTTGTTTAGATAGCGACCGTTACTTCAGCGTTGTCACAGAGTCACACTCTGTCACCGAGACCACACCAGGCATACATTTACATTTCCTCGTGTTTAATGGAGCCGAGTGATTTAAGTGTCTCATCCATCAAGCCAAGTCTAAGGCAGTTTTTGCTTGATCTCAGTACAGCACGGCGTAATAGATCGATTGGCCTCGGTCCTGCACGCTACGCCGACGGTTGCGTCATGCCGTGATGCTGTCAGGTGGAGCAGACGATGATAATAAGCACGTTGCCAATGTTTATTACTTTGTTTTTACCATCCTCGATTGAAGTCAGCTCGTCAAAGCGAGGAAGACACCCGCGATGATGTTGCACGTGATGTATTGGCACGGTTGCATGCCTTAAGACAGGAACCAGATGTCAAGGTTGTCCTTACACGCTTATGTCACCTGAGTTTGGGTTGGGCCCGATCAGAAAGTTTTTATTCTGGTTAAACTTGACAAAGGAAGGCTGTCTAGAGGTCGGTGGTGGTGAAAAAGCGACAATCACGAGGCTCGGCGCTAACGTGGTGGTCACAAAAGCGTTCGTCATTCCGTGCAGAAACTGAGCACGTCTGATAGCTTGATCGTTCACCCCAGAACTGGTGCAGTCGAGCGTGACCAAGCGCTCACTACCAAAATTACACTGTTCCAGAAAATTATAGAAATTTATTAATAATTAATATAAAATTAATATGTTATAAGTCACTGCGCTTTTTGATGAACGGACAAAAAAAATGATATACTGCTGAAAATATTGACGACTGCGGAAACTTATTTGGGACACAGATAAACTTCTTGTTTTTTACATTCGTTCTGATTCTTTCATGTTCATCATAACGTGTATATAATTAAATTCTGACTTAATAATGGGAAATCCGGATTGTAATGGTAAACGAAACTTCGGAAGCTGCTGAGTAGTAACATTTGCATTTAAATGCTTCCCGAGATTAACATCGCTTAGCTCTCGTTGTGGGGTAGAGCAGGAACATTGTATCCCCTGTATCGGCTTGTACTACTTTTACTCGTGTGTGTAGGGTGAGGCGTTACGGCTGTAGTCATTAGTCGGTAATTTGGCGCCGGCTGACATTTGCATGTTATCTGTCGCTGGCGCCGACGACATGCCGCACCAGATAGCAACACTACGCATACCCCACATACGAGCGCAAATTAACATGGACACCGAAATGACTAGCGAGTAGAGCCGACAGACGCCTTTCAAACCATTTTACACTTAGTTATCCTTCTGTGAAATAGTTTGTTAGCTTCTGTTTACCGAAAATGTTTTGGATTTCCTTCATACATTGTTAACTGGCTGCCATATTTAGGCAAAAGTACTAATAAATGATGTTGTAAACAAGTGCTGGAGTTGTAGTGGCATATGGTCGGTCGTGTCGTCTATTCCCGTATGTTTATGGGTGTGAGGCCCTAGGGGCGCCGGGCCCGTCAAGGTGACGGCATCGGGCATGGCTCAGGCTCATGTTGGCGCTCCGCCAGGCCTAGCTAACTACGTGCCTATAACATACTCGCTGTTTTATGTCCTATCTTACTCCATACTGTTTTATAATGCCCTTACCTTTTGATCGGTATGCGTAAACAGTTTTTTTAGATAATAGACTATATTTCGGGCGGATATTTTATAGCCGCCATGTTAGGCATATTGCACAGATAACATAACCGGGAAGTCTGCAGTATTATAACTCAAACATTAGCGGCTATCAGTAATGACGAAAGCAGCCATGTTACAATGCTCTGTGCTTAATTAATTCTATTTAAAAACAGGAAAAATACATTTGGTACAATTGCCAACTGCGAAAAGTACTTCTGGGAATGAAGATTTGATTGAATTAATTGAGCGATGTCTAAAAATAGTACTGATACAATAGGTGACGAGACTTCTTTAATTGTTGGGAGTGTGGGTGCGAATCTGAGGAGCACCTCCAACCCGTGGCCCCGGGTCAATTGCATGCACACCCCGCGCCTCACGCCTCACCAAGGCCTCTCGATCGCCTGATCAATCAACTGCTGAAATTATCTAAGATTTCGTCTGAGTGCTTAGAACACGCATTGTGATAGTTAGCCACATCCTCGCGGAGGCAGCGGCCGCCACTTCGGATTGAACCAGGTATTTGAACTGATTGAAATTGAGAGGTCTTGCATACCTTATTTAAGGAGAGCAATTACTCTAAATAACTCACTTTGGGCGTTCAACTCTTAACATTCTGGACTTTTATTTGGTTATCGAGTAACCCTTTCCGTATGCCCTTTATGTGGGATGCGTTACTTTTCATCGGTAATACCTTAAGTAAATTGTAAAAAAATCTTCTCTTTTTACAACATAACATCTTTACTCTTTAGTTATTCAGGTGACTTGTTACAAAGAACGCAATTCTGTTGATCGGAATTATCATTAGTAAACCTGCGTATCTTAAGTTATTGCATCACAAAAATTAGAGATATAAAAATAGTGCGCATCATTGAGTTAATATACCGTCTGTTTGTTTCAGGCAATGTAAGAGATCTGTGGACACAGTGAGGTGGCTCTTCGGAACTGGCCATGTTCCATGCTACCATCTTCCTATCCTTCGTCATCCATGTGAGTAGCCAGAGTTGCCCTTTCATTCCAAATTTACCGTCGTAGTGTGTCTTACGTATTATCCATGATATCTGCACGCAGATTGCCTATTTGTTTAACAACAGCCGTTACGTCACAATCAAAATATTACCATCGATAACGTCGTATCGTGTCACTCGCTTTGTCCAAATGATAAGCTTATCAGTCGTATTTAGATAGGTAATCGTAGTGATCAGCGCAAGGACGCTGACATCCAGATTAGCTTATAATTGAGCGTTTTAATTGAGTACTTGGCGGACTCGAAATTGTATGAATGTACAATGCTGAGCGTCCTTGCCTCTTGGCAGTGTTCGTCAGTCACGCGAAAACTGCGCTGCAGCGCGGACGTGCATCGCGCTCGCGCTCAAATTAATTAAATACACGATAATGTGCACAGCTTGAACAGTTCTACATGTAATGTGAAGCAATTATTGACTCATTAGAACGTCTTTTTGTTCGTCCTTTGAAGCATCAGCTCATGCAGCACTCACTTTATATTTAAGTATGTATTTTAAAGTGTTTTTATTGTTTTATATGGAGTCGTTTGATTGAAAAACAAGATGGTTAATGAAATGAGTGCAGTTGTCGGGTTTCTCATAGCGCTAATTCTGCTGTTCACGAGGATCACACTTGAGTTTTTATGGTTTCAATAAAAGTTTAATTTGTAAACAAAGATGGGTCGTTGTTGTGCGGAGAGCTGAGGACGCATGTGATGATGCACTAATAAGAATGACATGACAACATACAAAAATAACGTGTGTGTCAAAGGTGTTGTTTTTTTGTTGCCAGAACATGTGATTTCTGGCGAATTGTACGTTGTTTTGTCATANAAGCATCAGCTCATGCAGCACTCACTTCATATTTAAGTATGTATTTTAAAGTGTTTTTATTGTTTTATATGGAGTCGTTTGTTTGAAAAACAAGATGGTTAATGAAATGAGTGCATTTGTCGGGTTTCTCATAGCGCTAATCCTGCTGTTCACGAGGATCACACTTGAGTTTTTATGGTTTCAATAAAAGTTTAATTTGTAAACAAAGATGGGTCGTTGTTGTGCGGAGAGCTGAGGACGCATGTGATGATGCACTAATAAGAATGACATGACAACATACAAAAATAACGTGTGTGTCAAAGGTGTTGTTTTTTTGTTGCCAGAACATGTGATTTCTGGCGAATGGTACGTTTGTTATTGTTTTGTCATGTAGAAATAATAACAGGGGCTTATTTAAAGTAATGTCCATGCATGTGTGTATTTAAATATTCTTGCTTATCCAATTGTAATATTATGTAAGTAAATGGTACAGCTTTTAAAATCTCGATACGACAAGGAAAAACTTGCACTGGATTGTGAAACTTCCAGTGTTTATAATGAGGAGTTAAATCCCTGACATTTTCTACTTTCTTAATTCTATCAATTCCTAACCTTCGAATCATGTTAATTACCGATCTTCGACGATCTTCTTACTATCACTTTCGTAATATTAGTTTCTTTGATCTTTCTTAATACATTTTCTGGATCATGTTAACGATAAAATATTGCAGCTAGTAAATAAGAGCCACATCACAAGTCATAGAGACAACAGATGGCCCAATATTAATGTGTGCGAAACACTGAATATTGATGTAACCGTCTGATCGCATCACGATATATGTGCGAATGGACTGCATTATTGCAACACATGTCTCAAATTAACTGCTCGCATTTGTTTCTATAAGCGCCTTTGATATTTAACCGAAATTACTAACTAGCTCTCAAGCTGATGAAATATCTTCACAAAGCGGCGGGAAATTTAAGCTCAAAGGACGAAGCCAAAACTCCTATCTTATGCCCCGAAGATAAAAGAACTTATTACGTGTATTTAATTGTACAGGATGATATCACGGTAAAAAATCCTCATGAAAAGTCAATTACCAAAAAGGTGGTCCTACCCTAGTGCCTCCTTGCTTTATCTTAATGCGCTGAGCCATCAATTCTCTATTCCAGACTAATGAGGTCGGCAGCTATGCGCCACATCGGCCACCGCACGCCATCGAACCGCGGAGGACGCCACTCTGATGCCAAAATAATCACCCCGCTATACCTCTCCACTTAGATAGGCGATTTTATATTTTACAATTTACATTTTTAACGTAGACTCATTTACACGTGCGTTTATGTTAACACACATGTGAAGTGAAGTGCAAGTGCTAGTGTTGTGACCGAGCTGGTGTGATCCGGCTGTATCTGGTTAAAGTGGGGCGTGCCCGGTCTCGTCCGGCTAGTGTTCCGGGCCGGTAGTGAAGGGCCCGATGTTGGCGGCGTCATGGCCTTCATGACGAAGAAGAAGCGGTACAAGTTTGGGGTGCAATGCTGTCTGGAGGAGCTCACTGAGGTGCCTTTCGTGTCTGCGGTGCTGTTCGCCAAGGTCCGCCTGCTGGACGGCGGGAACTTCCAAGAACATTCTAGCAGGTCAGTGAGACACCTTTACTTAGCTATTAAGTTCGTATTTGTGTCGCATTATCATCTGGAGCGACTCAGCGATAAATACACGTCGTTAGGTGTTATCAAACTCACATTCTATGAAAGTATCGATAAAAAATAATCTGTTAAAAACGCAGACCTCTCGTCACCCTATGATATGAATCATTTCTTCCGTCCTGTCTCCCTAAAATGAGATAAAAAGCTTCCATTTGCTCCTACGTTCAGATAAACTTTGACCTGTGAATATTTTCATGTTAGGATGTGTTAAACTCAAGCAATTTAGCTCTCCGACTCAAATATCTGCGGACGCGTACGTTGCCTTATCCGGTACGGGCTAAGCTTGTGAGCCTTGCCTAGAAGCTTAGTCGCCAAGCTTGCAATTTGTCTTATAATTTCTAGAGTTCTGCTACACGTTCTGGATTCTAATCTGAATTTCAAAGACTATTTTTTTGAAGTTGCAGTTGGTCCTCATACAAAAGAGACAACTGTGTCTTCTTTGTATTTTCATCTCGCTATTTAGAGCAATCAACGCGAAACAAAATCAACCCCTAGTTCTTGGATTTAAAAGTTAGTTTCGTCTGGTCCAGCAGGTCGAATTACTCGCTGATTAAATCTTCGGGTGTTGTTTCTCTTGCCTGATTTAGTAACGCTTTGGCGGGCGTTCTTACTTCATAATTGCTATATATTACAAAACGGTGCACATTTGTACAATAATGGTGGCCTGTGCGTTTGTTCGTTTTGCTCCAATCGCTGTCGCAAGTGACAGGAGTCAGGGCATAAATCAAGTTTGGTTAATCCAGTCAGTTAGAGCCCGGGGTGCGGGGGGAGGGTCGTATTCAGCGCACTGGACCACGCCTCACTTGCACAACGCTATTCTTCCTTATACATATATTATACTAACTTGCAGTCAGGTGTAGATTTTGTGATTGAAAAATACTATTTTGCTGTCTTTACGTAAGATATTGTTGATCAGTTTTCAGAAAGTCATTTGTATGGACCTCAAGTTGTATATTAATGGAGAGAATGTACAAACACTGTAAGAAAACCATAGTGACTAATTATTGACGTGACAGCCCAAACGGCACCAGGGGCGATTTAACTCAAAACACATTCTAGCTAACTTTGTCGTTTAACGTGACATGAGAATATCTGCGGCAACGAGTTCGCGAACACCAAAAGTCGTTCCTGGGGAGCATCGATCGTCGCTTCCAGTCACATTACGCTGAAAAACTAAAACGACAACACTATCGACTTCGGTATCTCACCCTCCTGTTTCCAAGTCCTTCGCAATTATTTTCTAAAAGCTTGGAAACTGTAAACAAGTTATAAAGCGACTTGCAAGTCCATTAACTTGAATAACTTGATACTTCATCGACCTTCTCGATAGAAGTCAAGTTCAAAGGTATTATGTTGACCATAAAGACCTTTGTTTACCTTTTGTGATTGAATTAATCTATCTCTGGCTCAACTAGTCGGATTTGGACAATTATTTTTGTAAATGATAGCCACATTCATGAGGAAGGCTAAAGGGGACGGACGGGAAAAAACGGGATATGCGCGTACGAAGTCGCGGGAAAAGCTAATTAACTTATAAAGGACCATAACGATAGCTCTCAGTTATGTTGTTGCATTTTTATTTCGTAAACTTTTATTTGTTTGGTCTTATTTCAAGTCTCTCTTATAAATGTCAGAAAGTTGAAGTGATTTGGCACCGTTTGGTGCATTACTAACTTTTAAGTACAAGGGACTCAAACTTGCGCAGGAAGTTTTGCTTAAACTCTATTTACTTCCAAATTCCTGTCAAAAGTTTGTACCTCTTCGGGAGAAAGTCGAATTCCTTTGAAATTATTAATTAAATAAAACTGTACGTCTTTTAAGGCAATGATTTTTGCTGGGACCGACTGTATTATGCAAAGAGTCTCGTCATCGCGATCATCAATCTTGTCCGTGCAACACCCACTTTCTGCGAAGTCCTTGCCCAAGTTGCTGTCTGTGTCGTGGTGATAGAGTCCAATCCACCCACGCCACGCAAATTGCCTAGGAGTACTCTCGCGTGTACACAGTAGCGATAATTATGAGGTGATTCACCAAATTGAACTTGATGATATGATAAAAAGTTGTTAAGTCATTTATATTGACATTAACATCATTTCGTGGTTGTTAGAAGTATTTCAATGTAATATTGTTTGTTTTTGGTAATGGATGTCTTTCACTCCACTGCGCTAAATGTACTATTTGAATCATTGTGCAGTTCACTGGTCTTTTCGGTCCCGGAGATGACAGCGGCATGCCCGGTCAAGTCGGGTAGTCGTGTCCTGACCGTGAACGACCGGACGTTGTTATCCACTCCCCAGCGTCAGGCGTCATATAATTTAGCAGCACTCGCGTCGTGCACGTTCACGTGTCCCATCGGTCACCACTTGCACTCCGGCTGGCACATCCTACTTGCCAAGCATCTGGTCCTTGTGGCCGTGAATGGAAGTTTCGAATGTCACTATATTTAGCTTATTATGTAATGATCGACAACGTGAATCGATCGAAGGCCATTCGCCGTACAATCACACTAAAACTCAATGGAATATTTTATACCTAATCTATATACCTAAACAATGAATCGGTTAGTAGGTCTCGAGATCAGAACTTTACATAGCTATTCGAGATTTCCTTGTGTAGTATGTACATAATTATATGGTCGTATCAATGAGTTTCCGAGTCGCGACAGATAAGTGTGGCCATGTATGCTTCCGATGCGAGTTAGTGCTATCGATAACAGCTGAGCTGCTACGATCCACTAATGTTACACTCCGGCTAGTTAATATTAACAAAACATTGTTGGTTATCTCTTGCATTTGTTGAAAAGAATCCTCCTATGCTCAGGTATTGAATTCAGTATTATTAAATTTGCAGTGTTGGCGGTGCGGTGAATACACGTGCTAGTCGATTTAAATGATGCCAACTATACTATATGCGACAGTATTATTCCTTTTTTATTAAACTCGTAGGTAAACTCGCAGCCCATGGGGGTTGGCAGAAACTACAGAATCCCTTTAAGCTTCATTCATTGTCTATCTTATGTATAGAACTTACTTCATAATTTTACAATGTATTGCATACTACTGACCTAATAGTGTCGTAATCTTATCACCATCTCACCAGCCGCCGATTACTGATAACAATATTGTCAACTCATTCCGATTTATTAGAAACTGTCACGCAACGACGGTAGATCCTCCTAATCGGGAAATGCTCTCGAATCTATCAGAGTCAATTATAATGCCTGGCGTCCCCAATCATCCCTGAGCACGTAATCACGAAGATACGTATGTAGGTCACAATCACACTGGAACTGAACACTCACTAGGGCTGGCAGATTGAGGAACTATCATGGTGCTTCGCCATTTTGTATCAAGTATCGACAAAATTAGGATCATAAGGTCGGTCATGTTACCAATATTTGAGTGCAAAATTCTGGATTTAAGTTATCCAGATAAGTATGAGCTGCATCCCGGCAGCCCTGTTTGGGAAGTGAGCAGTTATCGGAGTAGGGGAGAGGTGGAATGCGGAGGCGTCCGGGAGCAGGCCCGGCCTCTCGCGCCAAACAATTGACTGCGCGCTACCCGCCATCTGCCAATCACTCCCGGTCCCGGTGCAAACCAATGCAATTTAGTGCTGGTACCACCCAAAAACTAAAAAAATATTGTTAGCAAATACTGTGGTATTCCTTAAGGAGTTCCGTTGCGAGCCTCCGCAAACCAAATCCAGTCCAGATTATAGTGCTTATGAAATTTGAAGATTTCCCTCGATTTGTCCTGGATCCAGGGCTTCCAAACAAATGAAGAATTTTCCAAAGCGGTCCAGGCGTCTTTGAGTAATTGGGGAACATACATAAACCTTGTACAGAAAAATTACATCTAGATGGTGTAATTTTTGTGTAAGCAAAAATGCTCATAAAATAAAAACTACTGAGCCAAACTGAATTTAATTTTTGCGGAACCAAATGGCAAGTATACTGCATCGAACTAAAAAAGAATCACAGATCTGATCAGACACTTCGGAGTAATCGGTACATCTTCTAATATATAAAATTCTCGTGTCACAGTATTTGAACAAAACTTCTCCGAAACGGCTTGACCGATTCTTATGAAATTTTGTGTGTATATTCAGTAAGTCTGTGAATAGGACGTAAACTATATTTCATACCCCTAAGTGATAAGAGTGGTCCACCCCAAAAATTTATATTTTATTTTTTTGGTCAAATTTTTTTATTTTATTTTTTTATGATTCAGCATAAAAAATACATACAACCCTAAATTTTCGCCCTTCTACCACCGAACCCTACTTTTTTTCAATTTGAATTATTTTCCACTCTCGGCCCGCGGCGGTCGATATTGATCATTTTCCACTCGATTAGTTATACTTGACTATTTGTTTGGTAGAACGCGCTAATCCCAAGACCTACTGGTTCAAATTGAAAAAATATTTTAGTGTTGGGAAGTCTATTTATTGAAGAAGGCTATATAACATCACGCTACGAACAATAGGAGCCGAGCATTCATGAAAAATGTAACCGAATTGGGAATCTCTTCTTTTTCGGTAGTCGGTTAAAAATGAAATTGATTCCAAAATAGCGTTTAGTTAAGACTAGCTTGCGTAAGACAGCGATAACGTTGACTTTGACATTTGACTTGACAAAAAAATTCATTCTCAAATTATTTATTACGTTTCACAATGTCAAAGAGCTGCTGATTACCACAATACGTCAGAGACAGCTTGACGCAACATTTTTTAATAGTCAGCGTATTTTCTCTGCATGACAATATTAAACATATGCCGCGCTAATTATAGATAGTAAATAGTTAAAGTTGTATGTCGCTTGGCGGTTAGCACGCTGGTGTGGAATTCCTCACTCAGATATGAACCGCCACCTGTCTGACACGGGGTGAATGACTTTCTGTTTTCACAACCGTTGCTAACATTCAACACGTATTTACAGCTGTAATGTGGACGAAATGTTTCCAAACAGGAATTTCCTCCAGTGATGCTTCGGATGTTGGTCCTTTGAACCGATCGAGAGATCAACTTCAAATTTATTGGATTTTGATTTAATACCATGCTTATTATTAATATCAAACAGAATGTTACTCGAGACACAAAAGTGATTAATTAAGCACACTGAAGCTACCTCAACAGTTAATCTAATTGTCAGTTTTAAATAAGGGATTCCGATGCCTATTGATTGCATAAAGAACATTATCGAAACTTTTAATTAATGTATTTTTCTAAATCCATTGATAAAAGTTGATCGATGCCCGATGTACTCGCACCTCTTACAATGTAAGTTGCTCTCGCGAATCACATCTAGCCATCATCTACGAATACTTCTAATAATAGAGCCAGTTTATTAATACACGGGCTGGCTCCATTGTTTACGATAGCGCGTCACGGCCATTTTGTTTTCATTACATATCTGTTGTTCTTAATACTAATTAATCGTTTGCTGTTTTGCGACCTGTTTGCTTGTTTTTGTCACTTGCTTTAATCTTGAGCAGTTGTTTGGAACACTTTATTGTTTTGTAGCTTACCAAGTCTGTGGTAGATTAATCAGAGCCTTTTTGCATTCGTCCAG
>NDFZ01002141.1:0-16635 GCA_002192655.3 Mamestra configurata | reverse complement strand
TATTTCTGACTCTGACTCACAATAATGCTGACCCAAAAAAAAAAAGAAAACCAATACTCTTAAACAATAAAAGACCTAATAATACTCATCACGGGTAATAATCAAAGTCATGACATCGCACATTGCGCGCAAATGAATTTATAATGAAGGATGCTGGCTCAAACCTGTTGGCTTCAGCCAATGTGGTTCAATGAGTCTTGATATTTGATAGGCAGTAAATAAACTTGAGTGTCCAAAGGAGAAGTGTAATAGTACAGAAAATAAAGGAGAATAGAATTCACATATTGTGTAAAAATAACTGAGACTAATTATCACATCAAACAGACAGACAGACACACATGAATCTTCTTTATTTGTGTGAATATCTGTTACCTCTTCACGCTTAAACCGCTGAACCGATTTAGATTAAATTTGGTATAGGGATAGTTTGAGTCCCGGGAAAGGACAAAAGATAGTTTTTTGATTCCAGAAATCATCCTTGAGAGGGTAAAAAGGGGGGTGGAAGTTTGTTTGGGAGTCCGTCATTATTGAAGATAAAAGCATGAACCTTTTTATTTAGACATTTGATAAAATATAATATATATGTTTAAGGGTTTTTGAAACTAAAAATGGCTGCCCAAAATAATTATTCCACGCGGACAAAGTCGCGGGCAAAAGCTATATTATATAATTAAAAAACAAGCTACGTACTTAGCCCAAGTATCTTTTCAGGCAAGGCAACATAAAATAACTGCAGGACAGAAAGTTCTGAAAGTGGTTCTGGTCCATGAAGGAGCTATTAAAGTGTATTTTGCCTATATCATCGAAGCATATGCTGATGGATATGATTTATTTAGGGCTTCACTAATTAAGCTTTACTAAAATTAAAGCAATACTGCTTGCTATTTTTTTGTTTATTGTTTTGTGTATATGTCGTTATAATAAATATTTTATACTAGTTGCCGCTCGCGGCTCCGCCCGCGTGAATGTCGAAAATTATTCCAAGGGAACATATTCCCGGAATAACAACTATCCTATGTCCTTTCCGGCACTCAAACTATATCTATGCCAAATTTCATCTAAATCGGTTCAGCGGTTTAAGCGTAAAGAGGTAACAAACATACACACTCACTCGCAAACTTACGCCTTTATAATATTAGTAAGATTATTTTCTATTGCTGAATACTAAGAAACACCACTAAAACTTCAGCTTACAATAAAGCTACTACTTTTTGTCGCACTCATAATGAGCCCGTCACTAACCGCGGCGGCATTAGTCGCAAGTCACCAGTATGCGCGCGGCCTAACACGCGTTACGGAGCAGTCATTACGTGACATTAGGCTCGGTTGTAATGTGCGCACGAGCGACACGATTGTCGCCACATGCATGACGTTTATAAAAGAAATGTAAAGATGTAGGTTCTTCTGTTTGGGATGCTAAGAATAGTTTTAAAATATTTGTTTTTGTCGCAATTTTACATTGATATAATTTGTCTACATCAGCCTCCAATATATTAAAGAGAAGGGTCTTGTCAAACTTTTCTTTAAAGCAAAATTTTGATAGGTCTTAGTAAAGTATGACAAGTTCTCAACTTCAGATTATCAGGTGTGATTTTATTTTGTTAACTTTATTATTCCAGATGAGCCCTGAGAGAATGAGGTCTTCGATGCGAGACGAGCAAGCTATAGAAGATGCTTGTTTACTATATTAAACGATCAACTTTTACAATCTTTTTGCGCAGCTGCAAAACATCAGCATTTATAAACCGAACAGTAGTGATGATCCAATCATTAACACTAAATTACCACATACTGAAAACACCAGCACAAACTCTCCATGATCATAACCCCTTTCAACTTAGCCGCAAACAAAAAGTCTTCAAACCAAATCACACTGCTGATGATCCGTAAAACAGTTAGCGTGAAGAATAAATTAATACCATATCGTCATTCCATGCTTCCCAGTACTCGTACTAAATGACCATTTGTTTTTATGGCAGGAACGGTCAAAATAATTTGTGGTCACCAAAACATTCAATTTGAACGTTCAAAATATTTTAGTCGTTGTGGATGGCTTTAATTTTGTGGTTCGACTTTGACGCTTTCGTGTCTTGGATTCGGGAACAGCGTATCAAATTTGCTGAAAGTTTTTTTTTATCCGGTTTGGTTATAAAATGAAGCAAATAACGATTGTCCTGATTTGACTGATAGCGATATTTAATGTTTGGAAAAAGAACTTGTCTAACTCGAATGCTAAGGGTGCTTATGATGTGGCAAAGTTTGCCAAGTTCTCTGTTTGAAATTCTTAATTCAAAAAACGGTGATAAGTTTTTAGAGTAGAATAAAACAGGGACACTCTATATTGTACACCAAGCATGCCAAAACACACAAACATGCATTGTAAATAGTAAGAAATCGTTCTCAAAAAATATAATACAGCTTCAATAACAAATATTAGAAACATTAAGATTTATGTATATCAATACGTTTGAACATTTTCATCGGCCGATCAAATTGCAAATCAAATAATTAATTACACATGATTTCAGAATTACTTTAAAAATCGAAACAAGATTAAACTACCTCCTTCTTTATTTCTTATGTTATCTTTCTCATTAATTGCTTTAACATTTAGTAATATACATATAATTAGAGCATTTGTCTCGACACTTAGAGAGAAAGTTGTACCGAACATTTTATATAACACAAAATTTTAAGCAACTGTATTTAAAATACAATCAATTAATTTAAGAACTTAAAACAGCTTCATGATAGGAGCTTTATTACTTTATACTTTGTAGAAAATAAATCATTAGATATAAAATTCAATGTTCGCACGACATTCAAATGATCGTGACTAAATAATATCGCTCTAGATTGGTCAGAAGTCGTGAAATGTAAAGTTTGTTTACACTTGTAATTGTTTGAAAACCAGGGTAATTATTTAGGATTATGTTAAGCTATATTTATGGCTAAACTTTTGCAGAAATCAAAAATTCAGAGCTTGAAATTGACCACTGTAAATTGCTGTAAATTACCGTTAAAGTCTAGATTTTTTGATATTCCTAAACGTTGCCAATTATCTCTATCTAACCGTGAATCATTTGATTATTATGTGCCATAAAACTCAGCTACCAACCGACCCATCAAATCTTTTTGTTCCAAACTTTATTATCGTCTTTCCAAAACAATATTTCAAAAACTTTAATTAATTCTAAAAATAATTTCCTGTACACCAAATCCAAAAAAAAACTTAATAAAGATACATCCTAGAAGCGTTCCCATTAAAATTTTTACTCGCTAATTCACACCAATCTACGAACCCTATAATTTTGATTACACGTCCAAATTAAAAAGACTACGATGGGTTGGGCCGTGAGCGATCGAAATAGCCATCTTCTTGTGGGCGGATTATGCAGTAGCTCAATCAGGCAGGGAAAAAAACGAGTACCGATATTATACCGACCCTTCTCGCTACCGAATATTGCAACATATAAATCAATAAACAAAGAGCCATTAGTTGTCTGACAATTTCCTTTGGATAAATCACGATGTTGGTAAAAAACCGGCCGTCTCATCTGAACTCCGATAATGAAGGAGCGGGGCTTATTTATGACAAACGATATTGGTACGATACTATTAAATGATTCTGTTGTTGGGAATGAAGATGAAGAAGAAGTATATATTTTGTCTATATTTACGATTCATAATATATTCTTGTGTCAGAATGCTCGTCACACTAAACTAGGATGGCTAGGATGACTATCTAAAGAGGCATTTAAGTGACTTGACGTTGGTAGGATAACAAACACATTGAAGAATTTGATAATAATTACAAACTTGCTTACTGATTAGTGTCGCTAAGTTCTCTCTCTCTCTTGAAAGATATTAGACGAAAGCCAATAATGGCAAAACCATTAAAATGTGTAATACTAATACCCACAAAAAGACAAATTATTTCCAATCATCCTTAAAAACAAACAAAGTAACATTCCATATTCAGACGTGACCATACCGTAACAAAATAAAATTAACAACGTTTCAATACCGTAAAATTCTCGATGACCGAATCGCACAATCGATCAAGCAGGCTTCGGCCGTACGGGCTATATCTCGCGGTAACAGTGACGTATGGCCCCTCGATACGCCTGTGCCACGTTATGGAAATCGAATGCAAATACGATGTGCTTCGGTTAATTTAGCTAAATAAATTGTTGCGAAATAACATGAGAAGGTATTTCGGTATTGATCTCGTTAACGTTTGCTTCTCGGTAGTCTGAATATGTGTGGGTGCAAAAAATACTGCGCAACAGACTGTTGTCTATTAATGTTGTCAAATATTTTTAATGCTCGTAACTACCCTAATAGAGATTCATTTCAAAATAATTCAAACGCCGCAAAGCGTAGCAATTGCTAATGATGCGGATCAATTTGAGATAAATAATCTTTAATAATTTTATTTTAATAAAAAGATGGACGTTCCCAGCCAATATATCTCACTTATTTTCAACCCGATGCACAGAAGCTATACCGGTCTCGTTTGATTTACCACTAGACGATCAATTCCCTAATCGAATAACCCAAAGCAAAACCAGTTTCAAAAATGAACTAACAGAGTTATGATCTCAGTACTATCACAAAATTACTTATAAATATTAATATATTCAAAGGGGAACTAATTAATAACCACATAGCCAACTATCTGGGGCTTCAGTTAATCAATATTGTGGTGTCGGCCAATCCGTTGTCAAGACAAGAAGTTAACTAATTGGTACATAGTATATCTTAGAGGGCTCTGTTATTATGACTCCCTTATTCGTGATTCGAAACGGGCTCACTTGGTTTATTGCTGACGGTTTTGGGTTCCGCAAGTGTTTAGAACTCGGAATTATTGAGAAGATTATGTATGACAGTTGAGAATGGATAAAAGAAAACTTAACAAATGACAAGCTGTCAGTTGCACACACTCCTATTTTATAATTTTACGGGATTGTTCCTGTATGTTTACTATTGGACTAGCATTTAAATTCGTATTCAGTGCCATCATCATCATCAGCCGAAAGATGTTCACTGCTGGACATAGGCTTCCCCCCAAAGGGGGGGGGGGTTGCCATAACCGCTACGCTTGGCAGGCGGGTTGGCGATTTCAGTATTTCAATTGCAATGTACAGAGAATGCTGCTGCCAATTCTCTGGTGAGTCCCTTAGTCGCCTCTTACGACACCCACAGGAAGTGATGGGATGGTGCTATTCTTTTACGTCCGACACCATACAGAACCAGTCAGTCCCTTACCGTTCCGAGTCAGTGCCGTATTCAACATTAAAAATTGGAGACATAAAAAGTTTTTTTTGCCTTAAAAATCCTGGTATCAATGTCAGAGATAATCGAATCGCAAAAAATAACTGGTTGTGCTTATCAGATAACGGCTCCCCCTACAAAAAGGATTCATTAAAGATTTTATCACAAACACTCACTTAACAACTTATCAATCTTTAACAGGTGCAGAACCATGTATCCCCTTAATCCTTTAACCGTTTCATTTCTAAATAGCAAGCGTCCATTAATTTAATATAGGCTATTAATTGACAATGTATGCATATTTATTGGCGGAGCCGCCATGATGTGCGATGTAGCAGTGTGCACAATTGTGTCTTTGCGTGTTCATAACTTGACGTAATAAGGTACACTGCGGGCCATGATTTGTGGCTAGAGTATTGCCAGTATTTATTAAGTTTACTGTTAGATTTGTACAAAAGGTGATTTAAGCTGTTTATGAATGAATAGGTGTATGAATGGTCATGGATTGTGAGTTAGTCAGTGTTTGTTTATAACTGGTAGTTCTAGACTGAGCGTTTTCTATGTGTAAATCAATGTAACTTTAAGTCGGAGATTAAAATTATCGGACTAAGAATCAAATGGTTCGGTGAGGCAGTTACTATGTACTATGTAGGCTATATTTGAGACCCTAAACAGCCATTTTATAATTTAAAAAAGTAGAAAAATTCGTACAGAGGTATATTGCAGTTTATCGCACCCTGGGTGAGATAGTAAGGCCGAACCACCTCAATGTGAATCCTCCCTAACCAGGCTATTTCATTAAGTCACCTCCGTGGAATAATTTAATCAGTACAGTCCGCAGCAAAAGGACGATAAAGAATGATTGATAGTGCAGACGGTCCACAGATGCAATCTGCCGCTGTGCCGGTCCCGCGTTATTTTTCTTTTTAAACATGAACGTTTAATCTCTGGAATGAATGGACTTGTTTCTGTACGTGTATGGCGCATGGGGTAGGCAGAAACGAAGGTGGAACTAGTTTTGATCGATCTGCGGTAAAGCCAAAAGGGTTTTGACATGTATGGATGTTAGTAATCTCTGAATTACTGAACTTGGTTTGAGAAATATGTGATGATTTTTCGTTACTGATATTGGTGTTCAAGTAAGAAACTGGTGTATGTGTATGTTACTTTACAAAAAAGTCATTTGCAAGTTATATAGGTTAACTTTTTATAATTGTCGAGACATACGGACATAAAGGTTCACCAAACATTCTGAACAAACAACTTTAAAGTAAAATTGTAATCGTCTTTATTATCCAATTTACGATATGCAACAGTAGCGCAACAGTAATTTAAACACTGCGCCTCCCAATAAATTAATATCATACGAACTCCATAATTACGGNGAGACATACGGACATAAAGGTTCACCAAACATTCTGAACAAACAACTTTAAAGTAAAATTGTAATGCAACAGTAGCGCAACAGTAATTTAAACACTGCGCCTCCCAATAAATTAATATCATACAAACTCCATAATTACGACATCAAATTAAAAAAAAAGATCGGTACTTGCGTGGGCGACTGATAAGGGCTGTTTACTAATTTCTTTCAACCAAAATCCGACCTTTGGCTTAGAGTTTAGAGTTTGATTTTGAATGACATGTTGGCCTGCATAAATCATTTTAGGCACATTGAATGGCAGCCAGAGGTATTAACAAGTTCTTGAATATTCATTTCGGAGATATCACGTGTTATCTCGAAGCGAGACATACTACTCGTGGTATTATTAATTATTAGCTTTTTATTAATAGTGTTGGTGACATTAGTGACATAACTGGTCCCTGCACTAGTGGGTTACAAATATGTGACTTGGGAAGATTTATTTTAGACACCGTGCTTATGAGATGAATAGTTTGAAGTTCGATAAGAAGTAAAAAAATAACTGGGATAAGAACAAGCTTTCAGAAAACACAAATTCCGGGGGTACTGATTACAAACAAAATTGCAGAAACAGACTGTAGACTGGGGTTCAGTAAAGGATACCATTAAAAAAATATAAAATACTAGTTGCCGCCCGCGGCTCCGCTCGCGTGATTGTAGCAAGTTATCCTAAGGGAACATATTCCCGGGGTAAAAAGTATTCTATGTGTCATCCCAGACTACAATCTAACTCTGTTCCAAATTTCATCCCTCCATTCGGTAGTTTTTGCGTGAAAGAGTAACAAACATCTATCCATCCATAATTACAAACTTTCGCGTTTATAATATTAGTAGGAAGTAGGATTTCATACGTCTTTTTAAGATTTGACACCCATCTCACCATAATATTTCATAACGATGATTTCAGTACCTAACTGAAACTAACAAACCAACAAACAAACCAGTAACTTGTCATCACTTAGCTAATTCAGATGCGGATGCAACTGAGATCATGCCGTGACCTTAACTGATCATGTACTTACTCCACATAATACAGTAGCAATTATACCAACAACACCCAAGTATACTGCATAAGTAATGTCAATCTACCGTGACAGAATACCTTAACAATAGCCCATAATCACAAAATGACATTACAAGGAAATCATCACCGTAATTGACACATCTGCAAAAGGTTTTTTACACACTACAGCCAACTGAAGCGGAAAATATTAGCTGCACGCATTTCTTTACGACATAAAAAAGTTATACAAAACCAAGATGGCGCACGCGTCTGTGGTTGATTAAAATGAATTATGATTGTTCGTTACAACATTGGGTCAATTATTTGTAAATCAAGTGTATTGCTAGCTGACAATTGTCACGCGATGTACGGCGGTTAACGTGTACAGTGTAGTTCAGAAAAAATGCACCCGGATCGTTTGTGCAATTATAATGTAAATGAAATGAGCTACTGATGATCGTAAGGTGAAATTGTTTTGAACATCTGTTATTTGATTTGTTTTTTTTTCGGCTTGGATTTTGCCATGTGCCACTTTCATGTCGACAAAGATATATAATTTGGATTATATTTTTGCTGTACTCTACTTGCTAATTTGCTGCCAATTTATGTCGGACAGTGATTACAATATCTATACCAATATTATTATTAAGCTGAAGAGTTTGTTTGTTTGTTTGAACGCGCTAATCTCTGGAACTATTAGTCGGATTTGGAAAATTATATTTGTATGTGATTGCCACATTCATGAGAATTGCTGTAGGGGAACGGGAAATTCCTACGGAAACGGGAAAAAACGGGATATGCGCGGACGAAGTCGCGGGCAAAGGCTAGTGTTGAATAAACCATCAGTATAATTTGGTAAATCTGAAATAAATCTACGTCTTTTCCTACGACCCATTCCGCCCATTTAATAGATTTAAATAAATTATATAAAATCAGCATCAGAAACATTAGCTCGACACTCAAGAAGGAACTCTTAAACGACACCCATTTATTAAAACGGTACTTTATGCGGTACATAAACAGAAAAGTACCGAGATCATAGAATCGCGATAAAACCCTTGTAATACATAAAACCATGCGACTTTCCTTCGACATCAAACGGGCCGATTCTACAAATAACGCTACAAATACTCATAAACTTGGCCTTTTCTCACATTCGATTTCAGGTCGTAAACAATCCCATACAAACATGTGGCCTCTTTCATTTCGTAAAACATTAAAATGTATAAGTGATTTTGTGATTACAACGGTTTTACAATTGAACTATAACTTTTGTTATCTTTGACAAGATAATGCTGGTACGGATGTTTTCGCAGAAACATGGATGCATCGTATTCAAGGGATAGTGCATATACCTACAGATACACCTAAGAGAATCATTTTCTTTCTGCATTAAAAAGCTGTTTAAATTGCACTGAATTTATACCAACTAGCTCAACTGATAGAAACATAAAAAAATGCTAATAACTACTACTTATCGCAAATATAATATCTAACCCACATGAGGATTTAAAAAAAAAGTAATTTTCTATTATTGCCGCAATTAAGTGAAGCTTACTCTNCCATTTATTAAAACGGTACTTTATGCGGTACATAAACAGAAAAGTACCGAGATCATAGAGTCGCGATAAAACCCTTGTAATACATAAAACCATGCGACTTTCCTTCGACATCAAACGGGCCGATTCTACAAATAACGCTACAAATACTCATAAACTTGGCCTTTTCTCATACATTCGATTTCAGGTCGTAAACAATCCCATACAAACATGTGGCCTCTTTCATTTCGTAAAACATTAAAATGTATAAGTTAGTGATTTTGTGATAACAACGATTTTACAATTGAACAATAACTTTTGGTATCTTTGACAAGATAATGCTGGTACGGATGTTTTCGCAGAAACATGGATGCATCGTATTCAAGGGATAGTGCATATACCTACAGATACACCTAAGAGAATCATTTTCTTTCTGCATTAAAAAGCTGTTTAAATTGCACTGAATTTATACCAACTAGCTCAACTGATAGAAACATAAAAAAATGCTAATAATTACTACTTATCGCAAATATAATATCTAACCCACATGAGGATTTAAAAAAAAAAGTAATTTTCTATTATTACCGCAATTAAGTGAAGCTTACTCTTGGATTATTTCTAAGAAGACGAATGCCTAAATGAATAAATCCGATCAATCGATACACATCAATTTTTATGTGGATCACAATCAATTAGCGATAAAACACGTCAGTTTACATCGTTTTCACAAACATAATCCAAAGAAGTGTGTCAATAAAAACACTCTTCTACACTTCTATATTACAAACATCGAATAAATAGGGATGTCAAACGAGCATCGATATGGGTAAGCAAGTATCGAGTACGAATACCGGTATTCATATCGATACCTGTTCCCGAGTATCGATATGAATACTTTTGTTACAATATTTCTGCCATGTTTTGATATCTGCGTAAGTTTCATTTGGCTTAGGTAAGTATTTTGGTTCTCTTTAAGTTATTGGGAAGATCATTTAATAGAAATGCGAATCCACTAGCTTTTGCCCGCGATTTCTTACGCGTATATCCCGTTTTTTTTCTCGTTCGTAATAAGGAAAAAGGGTTTGGGGAAATCTTACATGCTACATAAAAAAACTACATGCCAAATTTTAGATTTGTCTGTCAGTCACTCAGTAACGGCAGAGTTTATATATATTATTTTCTGATTATTTTTAAAGATAAGGTTCATAGACCCTTTTTTACAGGCTTTTAGAATATTTGCACTCCATATTTTATCGGATCTTTTTTTTGTGGCAACCTATGAGGTTGTCGACTGCTTAACCGGGCTCGCTAAGAATATCTTATATTTGATGTACTTAATATCAAACAAGAGTTGATATCTAACAAAATTACTTTTATTTATTTTTTAATAGTCCACAGTTTAAAGTATTTAAAAATTTCAAAAATATTTTTTCATAAAAACTCGAAATCAGGTATCGATACTTTTCCCCACATTAGAATTACGACATAAGTACAATATTTATTAAGACGTTTTACTCTAACGGTTTCATCCGAAGCTTGTTTTATATGCATACAGACAAACGACTGGTGATTGGACCCCAATTTCGAAGCTACATATACATTAAAAAACTGTACCAGTTTAAATTGTCAACTTCTCTCTTGTTAATTACTTGAGTGTAGGCTCGGAGACGGGCAAATGAAAAAACGTGTTATCGGTGTAATCCGTCAAAGATTAGTAGGTGTGTGCTTTCAAGTATCAGAGACAGTTTTAGTGTTGAAAATAGGCATGCTTATGGATGTTACGTTTTAAAAATAGCAATTTAATTTGAGAACTAATTGAGAAATCCGTTACTAAAATTAATAAGCATCTTACTTTTTAGGTGCGATAGCTCGGTACAACTATCTCTGGCTATTACTATCTAATTTGCAGGCGTGGTGCAGATGGCAAAAATCACCTTTTAATTTCACTTCGGTAATAGAATCCCCGTTTAAACTTATTAAAAAATCCTATTAAATAAAATCATTTATCACTTATTTAACATCGTAATTTCTGACGCCCCTGTCTCTTGGACTATAATATATTCAATCGAAATGGACGGCGGACGTCAAAGACGTCAGATATAGACATAAACTAGTCGTCATATAACGCCCAGATTTCATTATTCGAAAGTCTCCGATAACCAATAAAAATTCATTAAATCGACTTCCTGTTAAAACAAGTAGAATTATGGTTTTTATACTTGTGTGTATTATGTGATGTGGGCCTAATTATGTTGGTCGGAATGTTACTCTCGCCAAACTAATGCGGCTTTTTTTCATTTCAATTAACTAAATCATTTTTTTTTAACCGTTCGATTTTGAGTTTTGATGTGTCGGGTTATGATTAAATGGGTTTTTTAGTGCCATCCTTCACTGGTAATGTTTCGATTTTATTTCTTTTTTAATAATAAACAAGAAGTCTTAGTGTGTTAAAGTTCCTAAAATATTTTTTTTTACAAGTTTTATTAGATGTATTACACCCTTAATTATAAAAATCTCACAACTGCTTAGTGATTAACTAACCAGATTCATGCTTTGAATTCTATAAAAAAAAATGATTTAGAATAAGCTAGTTGTTAAACAATTAAGATATTTATAAATCGTAAAATCAGCCGCCAAAGTTAACATGCGATAAAAATTAACTACGTTCTGTGTATGTAAATTATAATGAATTTAATTCGCTAATTTAATAAAAAAAGACAAAAATAAAAGTAAAAAGGGCAAAAAATGTTCTAATTGTCAGTTATAATTCAAACACGATTTAACAACATAATTTAATCATATATTCTGATAATGGACGTCTATTACCTGCAAGATCTGCAGAGTGACTACTCTAAAATGTAGTCACTCTTAAAAAAACACCTGCGAAAACTTACCAACAAACCGACCTAAAACCACCACAAAAATATAAATTAACACAAAAAAAACTACCGTCGAAATGTCTTTCACTATCTAACCCGTAATTGCGAACGAAGACCGTTTTTAACCGATTTTTAAAACCCTTATTAGGGCAGGTGCACACGACAGGCGCACACGCACCGGCCACCAATAAGTTTTTTAATGAGATTATAAAAGCAATATGGTATCGTAAAAGCTTGTATCAATTTATTCCGGATAAATATATTTTATTCGACCTTTACACATTATGTCGCATTGTTAGAATAATTTATTAGGACATCTACAGGATGCCTGGTAGTTAAAAAATGCTTAAAAAATTAACAGCTTTATTTGGCAACATTTTTATGACAGATATTAATCTTAATCCTTATTCTTCTTAATGATTCAATTTGATTAACTAAATTGATTTAAAAACCTGCCGGTAATCTTGTTCCGTTTGTTGACCAGTATCGTCCATTGTTTATGTTTGAAGATATATTGCAGTTATTATAAGTATACAGTTGGATTTTCTTTCAATTTACTACATTCAATTAATCTACATTTATTATATTAAATCTCTCGAAATAACTACACAGCAGGATAACATATTCTCAAGCAAAAAAACAAAATGGTGTCTGTTATTTGTGACAATATAAAAATCTCGACCGATCGTAAATGAAAGAACAAAATCCAAGATGGCTTATCGATATCAGCTGCTTCTATTACCTGTCGTAAATATCTAAGGACTAAAGGAAACATGCAATGAATTTGCCACCTGTCTATCTCTCTGCCTATTCCGACTTTGTAACACTGGCTTGCTTTTGTTTTCTAATACCTATTGTTCATAGACTTTGGTGGATGAGATAGCGGTTTTATTGGAAAACTGTCAACAATTCTGCAATTTTACTACTCATTTCAACTCTTCCATGTATTCCTGCATTCCAAAAAAGTTTTAGCCAAAAAAAAAAACAAAAAATTGTGTCCATATAAAAGATGTTTAATTGTAAAATAGTTTAGATACTTGAGATTGTTTCAATTACTACCTAGAATTGGTATTCGTTTAAGCCAAAGGCCAAATTTCAGTACTTATTTATAGTGTGTAGTGTAGTGAAGGTAGTATAATTAAACGTAATTATAATAAAACAAAGTGCACAATAGCTAACCAAGTGTCAGGCGGTGCTGGTGCTGACAAACGCAAATCACATTCTGATTTGAGACAACCACCAATCTTATTGGCTCCTTGTTACTCAAATTGTGTGGTCCAAGTTGTAAAACTTTGCGGAAAGGTTTGACACAGCTTTTGCGATAGTTGGTACTTTAGAAACTATAGGGTCGGTTTCTTTTTTTTTTTGGTAAATGAGAAATGCAGATACTTAGTTTTTCAGGATAACACGCAAACATTGACGTAGCGCCCCGCTTTCGGGACGTCTTTCGGCTGAAATGACAACGAAAACACAAGGTTTTCAATTTTAGGTTCTTCTGCGATGATATATTAAACTCGTTTATTTTTCAATAAAATTCGAGTAGGTAAATGGTGTTTGTCTATTGAGTTTTTGAAAAATATCGAACAATCATTAGCGAAACATCTGAGACTAGCTCGCTTATATACCATCAAATGGACCACAATTTCGCCTCTTTGTGCGGCAACCAATTGTAGGGACGCAACACCGTGACAGACGAACAGACAGACTGACAACAAACAAATAACGAACCTCTAACGAGTGGAAAAGTGTCAAGCGCACGCGCAGATGACCGCTGGTTGTGAGGAAACACCGTTTTATCCAACGGTGGTAAAGACAGGGTTAGGTATGGAATTGGTAAAGTACAAGAAATGCCATATTGAAAATCTAGTTTTATTTTAATGTGATTTCAACATATGAAAGTCTACCATGCCATAATGACAATATATTATGATTAGTCTGTTCGTGTGATTTCGAATTTATTACTAAAGTCATGTGTCAGAAACTGTTTAATGTTTTTTTCTTTTAAATAAAAAAAATTAAGAACATTTTTCGCCCAGCTATTGAACATGATTAGACTTTTTCGGTCACCGTGTTTAGAAACCGTCTCTAACTCCTCGAAATCTTTATACTACAGCTTGTAAACCAATGAGGCGACAATCTCAAAGTTTTTTAGTTAAAAAGGTGATGTCGGTTATGGCTTGTCGGTCGACGAGATATTCGTGTGTCAGCCATGACAGGTGATACGAGTTGCCGACATTCTGACGACATTACACACCTTTAGAATATAATTTAATGTGAGGGTTTCTTCGTTTAAATTTCGTCTTAGAACGGCACTTCTTTTAACGTTATTTTATCATGACTAGTTTATTCTTTCACTTTGAACAACAAACCGATATACAATTATTTAAGTTTGCAATCCTCCTTAGCTTATATATTACAGAAAAGCCTAGAGGAAATATAACGGTTATAAAGTTATATGTAAAAAAAAATAGTTTCGTTCAGAATCCTTTGCTAGTCCTCACACTTAGCCGGTATTTTAGTATTCATTTAGAAGGCGGCATCAACAAAGAAGCTTCTGTTACCATTATCCAACTTTAATAATACACCAACTGGAGAACCTAGCACTTCAATTTCATACCGCAAGATATAAACTAATCCTGAAAGGCCCATACATTACATCCCATAACTAGCCCATAAAGTATACCTACCAAACTCCTGGCTATTGTGTATCACTCGATTCCATCAAGCTATTGTGAAGGCTGCATTATTATTTAGCTTTCCTATACTTAACTAGCCTGCCATACTGTCCAGTTTAATTCTGCAGCTCAGGTCCGTGACAGCTGAAAAGATCCATTTTACGACGGAGAATGCCTGATCGATCAAAGACGATCGAATAAAGGATGGTCTATCAATTTACTTTCCTTCAAATGCGCGGCTAATCTAGATTTTGATTCAAATAAATGGACTAGGAATCTAATTTTATTCGGGCCGATTAAATAAATTAGTGTTAATCGGTCCGTAATTATTTGTTTATTGATATTGGGAATGATTAAGGTGAATTAGCTTTTTAAATGGACAAATTAGCGACTTTTTATGGGAATTGTTTCAAATTGCGATGCATAATTTATTTATTTTTTATGAGTTCTACACTAAACAGTAATTATCTAAATAAAACTTAATTTTTGTGATTATCTTATTTTATTCGATTTTATGCTGGTCCAATTTTGTCAGGGCTGCCACGTAAAAATATCAAAATTTTTAACTCATAAACCATGCCTACTGGGGTCGTAGAAAAACGTTTTTAACAGACGTCCAAAATTCAAGTTCCCATGAGTTCACGAACCGTATCGTAAGCAAAAGACGTTGCCGAAGACGCCACGGGCATCAGACCGTGGACATATGGTTCACACGATCGTATGTGAACCTTTAACACACCACCGTGTCAGAAGGACGTAAGTGCGTGAATATTCGGATTTATGGAAATAAAAAGCGTGATAATTCATTATAATTATTTAATTGATGCAAAAAAATGAAAATTATTTTTATAAAATAATAAAATTTTGAAACATAGAATATTTTTTGTGTTTTCAAGGAATTTTAATGGCATTATTTCCAAATCACAGCAAACAAACTTACGCTCTTTTGGCACGCAGCGGTTTACACTCGAACACTACCCGAGTCTTTTGTTTATGAATACGCACGTATGATTTTATTACAAGATCGTTATCTCAAATCAAATTAATTACTGTGTTATTTTCACGAAACCTCAGGTATTAGATTATTAAATTTCTGGATACAAAAAGGGTACAGAACACATAAATACATCATAAAAACTGGCCGGACTCGCGCACGAAGGGTTTCGTACCATTATCTATAAAAACGGCAAAAAATATTACGTTTGTTGTGTGGGAGCCCCCTTAAATAATTTATTTTATTCAGTGTTTTAGTATTTGTTGTTATAGCGGCCACATAAATACATCATTTGTTAAAATTTCAACTGTCTAACTATCACGGTTCATAAGATGACCTGGTGACAGACGGACAGCGAAGTCTTAGTAATTGGGTCCCGTTTTTCCCTTTAGGTACGGAACCATAAATGCCGTGGAAAATAACTTCAGGGTTAATTTTATTTACCAAATTTATTTATCAAATAGCTAGTCAAACTTACAGGTCTTCTGTGAGTAAAATAAAAATTCAATTTTTATCCAAAATAAAGATTCAACGCAGTCGGGTAAAAACAAAACAAATCAAAGTAAGAAAGTATGCCATTCAGTATAATTTATCCGATTGCCTTTAATGATTTCAGCATTGTCTCATATCGTCGATACATCACTGTATGCGTCACAGTCGATGACTATAGCAGTTCCCACGTTGACCTGCAATTTATTGGCCCTAACTTAACTGTAACTACCTGTGACCGCAGGTGCGTCTTAAGGAATAAGGGATGTAAGGGATGTGTGTACGGGACTATTTTTTTTTTGTTTTTCTGTTTTGTTTTATTGTGATGTATGGTTTTTAAATATGTTTTTTTTTTAA
>NDFZ01002140.1:5220-16634 GCA_002192655.3 Mamestra configurata | reverse complement strand
AATGTTCTTTCTATATGATTTAGCTTATAACAGGTTATATGAGTTCATATAATACATATATATGATTATCTTTTCTCTGACCGTACTGATCAGTTATCTTTTACTTTTTTGTGTGTAGCTAGAGTGTGCTAGCTTACAAGTAGCGAATTATTAAGTTTTATGTTTTTACGTGTTACCTTTGTTGTATTGTTTTCTTTGTAAGAATACTGACTACTTACATATCTTTGTATAAGTGATAGTTCTTATAACTCAACAGACAGATGTGTTGCTGGGGAGTTTGTTGCGCCACTTCTTCTTCCCAGCTAAAACACTAGGAAGTGGTGACGGGCGGGCGTTTTGGGGGACTGTCTTTATGTAGAACTTTGACGTTCAAAAAGTGCTGGCACTCAGCCTAATTTGAATAAATGACTTTTGAATTTGAATTTGAATTTGAATTTTTCTTTTTTGACAAAATCTACTCGTTACAATTGCTTTTTGTATGAGTTGTATTGCAACATATGATGAACTACTGTTGTCCATAGTTGTTTTATATATTATTTTTGCCTGATCAACCGGCAAGTTCGTCATGCTCCCCTAGATGTCACTGCTTGCGGTAGCGTCGGGGGTCGAGTTACCTCTTTCCCTCAAACATGGCGAGGGCGGTAATGGCTGATCTTTGCGTTTTGCTCGTGAACGAGTGCTGCTTGTGGTGTCTGGTCGTCTTGCTGGTCATAGTATTTTTTATTTTTTATTATTATAGATGTGTTGCTGGGGAGTTTGTTGCGCCACTTCTTCTTCCCAGCTACAACACTGGGAAGTGGTGACGGGCGAGCGTTTTGGGGGACTGTCTTTATGTAGAACTTTGACGTTCAAAAAGTGCTGGCACTCAGTCTAATTTGAATAAATGACTTTTGAATTTTGAATTTTGAATGAAAAATATATTTATTTTTAACTGGAATCTGAATAACACAGGCGTAGGACCTTGTTGCTATTCCATCAACTCGCACTAAACGTTTCCAAACGTCTTTTATAATACGCACAGCAAAGGAGTGGAACTCTCTGCCTGCGTCTGTGTTTCCGTACGCATACAACCCTAATCTCTTCAAAATTAGAGTGAACAGGCTTCTTCTGGGTAAGCTCGCTCCAACGTCGACATTGTCTCTGTCATCTATGACCTAGACTAGAGTCAAGAGCAAACCCATATTAAATAAATAAATAATAAATAGAGTACTGAAAATCGTTACATAAATATTGATTTTAAAGAACTTTTTACTAAAGGGTAGATTTTTAAAGGTTGGTAGTTGCGTACTAAGTATGTACTTTGGTATATTATAGGTAAGTATATCGCTTTCTATGCTTTTTTGTTTTGGTTTTATTGTCATGCTATCATTATATCTATCATTTCAGAATTGAATTTCGATAAGAAAAGGAATGCGATACGAATACCAGTACCATCAATTTAAAGATGATTTTTGGTAGTCTGTTAGGTATCCATTACCAATGCGTTCTAAATATTGGAAAAATATGTGACATTAGTATGGTGTGCAATACACACAAAACATTCTAAGTACATATGTATCATCTTTCTGGCGAATTTGGTTTTTTGAGTAAGACAACATACCTATACTTAATTCAAATTCTGTATAGGACAAAACAACCTTTATATAGATAAAGAAATAAAGCAAAAACACCTGCATGCGGTGCACCTTGCGTCGACGATGTTTCGATGACCGACAGATGGCGAAATAACCATTCAACTTTCTGTATGTAGGAATTGTTTGCCTTTACAAATGTAAAATCTCTGTCCAAGGGATATATTTCTGCTAAAAGAAATACAATACATTTTGTTTGGATTGTTAACCAAAGCCATTAAATATATCATACAAATAATGGACTTAGAAGAGGTCTTTGTGGCATGGTATTCCAGATTCAATTGTGCATTAATAACTCCGCCTGTAAAACCACTGTTGTCTTGGGTTTTTTGAAACGGACACTCAAGTTTTTAGCTGGCGACATGATTGGCGCAGTGGTTGAGCGATTGACTGCTGCGCTGCCTGTCTTGGGTTCGAGTCCCGCACGGAACAAATATTTGAATGGCCTACAGATATTTCTTCCAGGTCTGGCTGTTTGTGAATGTGAGTTTTTATATTTGTAAACGCACCCACGATACAGGAGAAATTCCTAGTAAGGGGAAACGTTTAAAAAAAAATCTATTTCGTCTAATATATGTACTAAGTATATTTGAAAAATATGCTCTATATTTTGTTCACTTACTTGGCTTATTGTATGAATGGCACTAGAAAATTTTGAGTCCCTTATCTACTGTTAAGCTCTGAAAAAAAATATTTTACAAAACCCAATTACCCAAATTTATAAAAAGCAGTTCGGATATCCTGAGCACTCGACTCGTGTAAATGGTTATTTTTGGAAACATTCGGTTTTTTTCTCATTTCCATTTGTGTATATGTTTGCGCTTATTTCGACAAGCTTTGAAAGACCTGTACGGTTCTGGGGCCGCTCCTGTGGGACATCGGCTACGACTGGGTGCTGCGTGCTGATCTCCCTAGCGGCGTCAGCGTGATCTATTATGCTGACGGTACGCTAGTTCTGGCACAGGGGAGGTCGCACCAGGCGGCGGCCGACTTGATGACACGCGGGGTCGCGATAGTCGTTGGAAGGATCCGGAAATTGGGTTTCGAGGGTGGCCCTGCACAAGTCCGAGGCCATGCACTTTCATGGTTCTCGGAACAGGCCACCAGCGGGATCCCAAGTAACGGTAAGAGGGGTTCAAATCGGCGTCGGGTCGACGATCAAGTACCTGGGGCTCGTTCTCGACAGCCGGTGGAACTTCGAGGAGCACTTCCGACGTTTGGCTCCCAGACTGGAGCGGGCCAGGGCTGCCTTCAAGCGGCTCCTGCCCAATCTAGGGGGTCCAAATGCTAGAATAAGCAAGGCAAATTCATTCTAAAATTACAGTAGTTTCTTTCGATTTGCTTTGAGGTTGTCTCTGAATATCATTTCATCTATTTTTATAAGCTTTTATTTAACCTGCAATGTTTGTATGTATGTTTGTTGGTTTAGGTCAAATCTGAAAGCTAATTTAGAAGAAGTTCAGTTATCCTATAGAGTAATTGAAGTTTTATAAATAGGTTCAGTTTTGATGACAATGAATTCCAATGTTAAATTTGACCAGATTTTCCAACTAGGCTTGGCTCCAGATGAACCATCTCCACAACGGTTAACGTTACTGACACAAAATTTTATATACGCATTTAAATTTTATAGCATGTTCTAAAGTCCACGATGACGTAACTGCCGTGTTCAGGGTTGGCTCCACATGCGAGATTTCTTCAGCAGACATCAGCACAGACACGAAATCTGTACAGCAGCATTCTATTCTTATTCCCCCTGTCATAGTCGACCATGACTTGGCTGCTGTGTCTAGGATTGGCTCCATATGCGAGATAACCTCAGAGGTCAATAAAACAGACACGTAATTTTATACCAGCATTCAATTATAAAAGGTCCACCATAACTTGGCTGATTTGATTAAAAAGAAGTTACGGGGTAGCTGGTTAGAAAACCATCTCAGATTGCTGCCGCCCTGCTGCCCTGGGTAATAACGAATTTGGCCTTGTGGTAGGTAATTATAATGCTAATAGTACAAAATAAAATTTAAGTAAAAAATCTTTTAAGAATAGTTTTTAATGAACTAAAAAGTACAAAATAAAACTTAGATAAGTAAAAATACATCTGTAACATTTTCTTAAAGCTTGAGGCGTGAACGTCCAATTTACACTGTCTTAAGGCCAAGCCTCAAGTTTTATTTTGTATTTTTTAAATTATTTAAAAAAAAAAAACTTAATTTTTTTTCTTTAATTTATTACTTTCAAATTTTACTGAAATAACCTTTATTAGTTCATGTTTTTATTGCAATTCGCAAGACTACTGAGACACTGAAGCGTAGAAGTGCATCGATTTGTGAGCAATCTTAGGGGTCAAAGAGGATTCAATACGCGTCGTAGAAACATAGATACAATACAGATATGCAGAGTTCCACAGAGAGGCAATTACTTATTGATTCTCAGGAATCGAACAAGAAACACAAACAATGTTAAGTTTAGCTTGCAGTGAATGTCAGTACTCGTTAGCCGTCTGGTTTAAACTTACCAGAGACACATACTGGTTGGCTTGGCGTACCTAGTACTCGTATGTGAGACCAATCGGTTTCTCAATCCCGCAGCGCACGCTCCGAGCTATCTGTGTCACTTTGTATCTCTTCTCTATGCTAACTCTTTATATTTATTCAATGAATGACTTGAATAAAGTTGAAGTATTGCTTTAAGCAACATTTAAGGATTCTAATTTGATACTATCACACGGACTGACGTTTATCTGTTTTTTTTTTATAATTCATATTTATATTTAGGTTTAACCTTTTTGTAAAAGGCAAGACACAGTAAATAAATAATGGCGGAGTTTCTGTTAAAAGAAAGAAAGGTAGAACTTATCTTAAGCGAGCATACCCCTGGGATAAAATAAAGTGTTATTCCAGATTATAATATAATCTATCTCTGTGCCAAATTTCACCCAGATCCGTTCATTCCGTTTGTCGTGATTGAGTTACAAACATCCATTCAAACTTTCGCATTAAGTAATAATATATATATATATTTATTTTTTTGTGAGTGCTGAAACTACAATTTAGTCGAACATTGGTTTCGTCCGTTTCAGAAACTTTTATCACTGGCAGTTTCGTGTTTTTGTCATTCTTTTATATTGGTGAAAATTTGTTATTTTACTGGTCCTATTGTTTCCTCGCTGATACTGGCATCAAAGGCTAACAGAGAGGACAATACTACATATTGTCTCGTGTGATGAAGCGGCGGGCTAATGGTATTTCAAAGGGACGGGAGGCCGATCACGTATTAAGCATACCTGCTGAACTGTTTAAATATTTAGCGCTACGTAACGCTTTAAATATTCACTTGTAAGCTAAATAATAACTGCCGCACTGGCTGCTCTTCGAGGTTAAGCAAACCCTTGTCGAGGTCGGTCCAAGGATGGGTGACCATCCATAACATACCGAGACTCTCCGTGCTTCGGGAAGCTCATTAAGCCTTTAGTCCTGGATGCCATTTGTTACGGGTAGTCAAGTCAGACGCCAAAAAATCTGATACCAGTCTGGCCAAAGACTATCGTGTTATCTCGTTGGTGAGTTGAGGAGCTCAGATGTAAAATACTGGTACACAACTGCATTCTGTTAGAATGGGAAACATAATTGGGAACAGCCGAGAAGATTGCTTGTCCTTTGAAGATCACTTGCTTGTTGAAATATGGAAGAGTGGTTTTGGCGGGATTTTTTCGAGTGAAGTTTAGCGTCTGTTTTCTAACCGTCTCCAAAAAAAGGAAGAGGTTCTCAATTCGTCGGAACCATTTTTTTTGTTTTTCCTTGATTACTAGAAGATGGTTGGACCGATTTGATTTTTTTTTTGTTTGACAAGGTATACCCAGGTGGTCCCATGATCATCAAGTCAGGATCTGATGATGGGATCCTGGAGAAACAGAGAGAACTCTTAAAATTTTATAGGCACAGTTGAAGCGATTTGGGTGGCTTTTGGAAGAGTACTTTCTCGGAGTGGCTCCATTTCAATTTGGTGATGATCTGGATCTGATGCGTGGAATAATTGAAACAGGTGCGATCTCGGTTAAGTGGAGCTGAGAATTTTATTGTAGTATTGACTAATTTAGACGAAACTTGCCGAGAAGGCCGAATCGATATATTTGCTACCAGATACTCAAAAAACCTTTAGAATGTGTTACATCCGCATTATAACAAAACAAAGTGTGTGTCAAAAAAATCAAGACTGCGACTGAAGCACTCAGTATCCATGGTCATGAATAAAGATTTTAAAAATATATTTGGAATTTCCCTTTATTTTATCATTTTCCGTCCAGAATATTTAACCACACCATTTTTAACCCGGTAAAATAGTAATTAGTAGACAAACACGTCCAGAATTTCGGACGTAGCCTCATGGAATACCGGGTGAAGTGCTTACATTTTATGAATAGTGGCCATTTCAAATGAAACACTTCGTACCTGCCGCGAGTGTGGGTACATTTAAATATGTACCGACGTAGTCCGCCTGTAATGTTTATTTAATGTAGCTAGTGCGAGATTTATAACAAAAGAAGTTTAAATAGCTTATTAGTTAGGGAGTGCGGACCGTAATAGATACTTGTAGCGGTGCCCCTTTTACGTGATTTAAACATCAAAGCTGAGTAAATCTTTTAAGTAAAAGGTTTCGACCTCTTAAGGTATTTGAAGGTTTTCTATTTTTCGTAGGTACGTCTGGAAGTTAATAAGCGGCTTGTGGGGTGGGTGCTGAGAGTAGACGTCACGGTGCGTGTGCAGGATTACATCTACAGGTGTGGCGCGGGCACACAGTATTACGCCGCCGCCGCCCGTCGCGTTACGCCTCAGCTTTTCTTGTCATCAACTCGTTAAAACGCTGTTTATTAGGATGTTTCTTCCGCGGATTATTCGCGGACGTGTCTTTACAGGATTTAATCGTTGCTCTGTTAGCATCTATTATTATTCATGACATAAATTTTCTTGGCAACGAAGGCATTAGACGAAAACTCATTAAAACCGAGACGCGGTCTGACTTTTCAAACTAGACACGTTAAGTCCACGCGTGACACAAGACGGAACTAATTGCTATTCGCAACAAGTAAACTCGTTGCTTATTAAAACTCGCTGTCGTTAACACTAATATACAAACTTTCACTGTTTACTCACTTCTCTTCCACTTTATTAAGAACACACTGAAACACGAATAAAGCGACGCAAGGTGAAGCGTCCGCAGCTCTCTGACATTAACTGACTCCAAGTGAAGAATTTAATTAATACATACATCGATGTTCATGCAAATGAAATTAAATGACAAAATAACATGTTCCTCTTATTAATAAATAGCAGGTATTGTAAATATTATGGGGACCGCGTAGTATCGTAATTGTATAAATACGTAATGCATGCCAAAGTTTTTTGGTTAGGTTCAGCAATTGAGCCGGTTATAGAATCATGTAACCAATTTAATTTAGTATTCGATAACCTTAGAGGCAATTTGGACAGCTTGTTTGTGCGGTAGATTAGATGTTTACCCTCGAGCCGCGATGTCCCGCCTGATAGCGCAAGGGTCGGTGAGACGTGCCGACCGGGGACCCAATATGTGAAATCGTTACATTGACGACTCCATTGCTGCATACCTTATCTTTTTTACAGTCCAATTCCAGATAACTGGCAGCGCGTAATATCTGCGGTACACATCTGTATCTAATATTAAAGTGTTAATTTTAGCTTTTTATTAGTTGTTACGAGAAGGAGTGTAACGGTTGTAAATGTAAGTAAATTTGCACAAACACGTTTGTTTTTTACAGCGGCCTCTTACTTTATTTAAACATGGAATCAGGTCGGATGGAGCTTCGCGGTGTACTCTTGTATAAACAAGTTCGCTATTCCGTAGTTGTCCGCTAATCATTGCGTGAAGTCGTGCGCGGTATGAGCGAGGCGCGAGGTCGTCCCGGATCAGCCGCGCCGACACATTAGTAAAGAGATCAGCGCGACCGCCTCGCCGGAACCGGCTGCGAATGAAGTGAAGAGTGCTCTGTCAATGTGTCGTCGTGTTCCCGTAATTTAGATTGACTTGTTTCGAGCTTGTTCGAAATTGTTTTCAGGTCGAAGTCTACACAAAACAACCACCGTGGCACATTGTTGAAGTACGCAATTTATTATTCACAAATAGACTACGGAAATTGAGTTTTAACGAAGACAAATTGAACTAAAGCGGAATCAATTACGGGAGATTTATTTTCACTGAGAGAAAGAATTAAGTAACTGCGAGGCAAAGAGATGTAAATTGAATTTTTGTCGTAGCCCCGAAAAGAAAGGAGTTCGGGGGAACAAATAGAACGTCGCGATACATTAAAAAGTTTACCGGTTCCGTATTTTGTAATTTTTTTAAGTAAATAAGGCGGGAACAATAGGGCACCATGTCTCCCCAACCAATTAAGTGAGTTCCAACCTGTCAATATTGGATCTATGCCTTCATTAGGAAAGTTTCCTTCATAATTTATTCACAGCTCGGTAGAAATCCTTTGGTATCGATGTGTGTAGAATTGTACGCTTGTTGGAACAAACCATGGAACGTCTGGCCTCAGGACGGAGGGTGATACTTGATACACCAAAATTATCGCACGGTTATTTCGAGTGAGTGAATTCTTACAATTTCGTAATCTAACTGGAAGCGTCACTGACCAGTGCGTGCATGAATAGAACTACAAACTTCAAACAATCAACGTGAGTCCCAGTCCCGTCCATCTAATCATAGAAATAAGCATGGTTTATGCTTTCGTGGTTTAGATACTAAAATTCAGTCCTGACTTTGAAAATGACGCTACAACGTGTGTGTTTACTGTTGACACCACTATGCACGACCTGCCGCCTGACGCGTGACGCTTGACGCTACAAAACGCGTCGACCCGCGATGTGCCATCGTGTGAAGCGACCGTTATTGGTTAGGCAGCTAATGCAACTTGTCCGGTTACACGGATGAATGAGATCAAATTTCAATCCTTGCTAGGAATTAAGGCAGTNGGTTAGGCAGCTAATGCAACTTGTCCGGTTACACGGATGAATGAGATCAAATTTCAATCCTTGCTGGGAATTAAGGCAGTGGAATAATAATAATAATATATCTTGGGACAACTCACACACGGTCATCCGATCCCAAACTAGGCAGAGCCTGTGCAAGGTGCAGCAACCAGACAACTGATAAACATACTTATATATTTCTAAATACATACATATTATAGACAAATTACACCCAGACACAGAACAAATGATCATGCTCATTTGAACCCACGACCTCCGGTTTAGCAGTCAGGGNTTATAGACAAATTACACCCAGACACAGAACAAATGATCATGCTCATCACACAAAGATTTGTCCGGTGTGGGAATCGAACCCACGACCTCCGGTTTAGCAGTCAGGATCACTAAACACTCGACCAACAGGCCAGTCAATGAATGCCATATGACACCATCATTCTCCTGTTCTTATGTCTTATCTTATCTTGCTCATGCCAAATGGTGTTGATATCAGCTTATCTTCTTCTAATAGTCGCATCTCCATTGGCCGTCATCTCAGTAGTTACCTACTTTGTTCTAGCCATGTCATCGTTCAAACAATAATTCCTTCATTGGTCAGTCAATTAATAAAAAAAATTGAATGAAAAAAATCAATGAACAAAAAAAAGGGAATGTAAGGATTGTGGCAGGTGGCGTTCTGCTTACTCCATGAGATAAAGGCAAATATCTTTTTATGCAAACATCTATTCATTCACTAATACATATATTTATAAAATATGAATGACTAATTTCAAATATCCAAACACCACCTTGATCCAAAACTTAATAGCCATAACTTCAAAGAACTCATAAAGGCAGTTCCAGTGATATAAGCAATGTTCGTCTGTCTGTCCGCGGCAGATGTTCCGGTTCTCACCTGGCGAGTGGCGCGCGCGCATGTGACCACCCGCACGCGACTCCTGCGCACGCTACGAGTATTATTAATATCACTGTATCGATCACTCACCCTCGCTAAGCCGAATTTAATTTATGTTTTATCATTACACGCTGTATTGACACGCAACTTTATTCTTATTTATGTGATTTTTTGCTGTTGAGAATTTATAATAGTAGGGCAAGTTTTTTTGTAGATTTGACTTTTTGTCACGTTATATGGGTTTGATGCCTTTCGTATTTAGGGTTCATCATTGTATTTTTTTTATTTGAGATGGGTTTGCTCTTGACTCTAGTCTAGGTCAGAGATGACAGAGCCAAGTCGACGATGGAACGAGCTTACCCAGATGAAGCCTGTTCACTCTAATTGGCGTGAGGATTTGAAACACTTAATTAATTTAAGTTTAGCAGTGGGTTACCTGACGCAGGCTAGTGAAAAAAAAAATTGTAAGCACAGTGGATCACAACCACTATTCTATAATCTTTTACTTTAAATATCGCTTCCAAATAATTTCAGTAATTCAAATAATAACATTATTTTTACTATCTATTAATATTACACACATACCTAAAAAAAAACAAAAATGATCATTTATATTGCTAACACTATATACCTATATCTACTAACATTACAACACACCAGAAAAAAAAATATTTAAAAAATGTGGACATACTCACCAAACAGTTAATAGTACACTTCTGGACACATCTATTGGCCCACCTTAGAGTTTAGGTTTCGATGGCCCCTACCGAAATATGATTGCTAGATTGAACAAAAACTGTTGATGCAGTTTTAAACCTGATACATTTTACCATCTTTTTCGATCGTATTGTTTTAAATTTGAATTCAGAATACCATACGACATGGAGCTACGCCTAACAAGTCGGATATGCGCCTTGTTAAAGGCAATTGATTTTTGAATAAAAAACATGTTTTATCAAATAAAGGTTTAATTTAATAACGCGTGTTGCCTCCATGGGCATCTACCACAGCTCTCATACGATTAGGCATAGAGTTTATCAACCGCTCTATGCAATTTTGAGGGATCATCTCCCATTCCTCTTCTATGGCAGTTTTCAACTCCTGCATCGTCTGGGCAACTGGCTGACGAGCCCTAACACGTCTTTTTAGCTCGTCCCACATGTGCTCAATGGGGTTCATGTCTGGGCTTCTGGCTGGCCAGTCCATAACTGTGATGTTCACATCCCGAAGATATTCCCTGACGATGCCGGCCGCATGGGCTCTTGCATTATCATGCATAAAAAGGAAATTTGGGCCCACATAGTCCGCGTATGGTATCACGTGAGGTTCTAAGCACTCACGAATGTACCTTTCAGCATTTAATGTTGGCAGCCGTGGTCCTGTAACAACCTCAAGTTGAGTTTTGCCGCTCGCGGATATACCGCCCCAGACAGTCCATGAGCCACCGCCATAAGCAACCCTCTCTTCAAAGCAGCATTGTGCGAAACGCTCTCCCTTACGTCGGTAGACCTTCTTCCTTCCATCATTGCCATGTAACACAATTTTAGACTCATCAGAAAAGAGTACACGGCTCCAATCTTGCTGTGTCCAATTTAAATGACTGCGTGCGAAATGAAGGCGCGCTGTTCGGTGGGCTCGCGTTAGTTTGGGCCCATTAGCTGGCTTGTGTGGTACCATATCGCGTTCTTTTAACCTTCTCCGAACAGTTCGAGCGCTCACAGATACTCCGTGGAAGTCGCGAAGTTGGTTTTGTATCTCAATGGAGGTAAGGTGACGATTTCTCAAGCTGGTCGTCACGATGAATCGATCCTGCCTTTCAGTTGTGACCCGAGATCGTGGCCTTCCTTGGCGACGAACAAAGCC
>NDFZ01002138.1:0-16632 GCA_002192655.3 Mamestra configurata | reverse complement strand
CGTTGCTGAGTACTGGGCCAAGCATAAAATTTGATAACTGTATTTGCCACCGACACGCTAAGATGAAGGCAAATATAAAGAAGACCACCACAATTCAATTTTACTTTTCATTTTTTAATAAAGTTACACTAATCCCCGGTTTCTGAATAGAAAATTCGAAGCTGTTAACTAGTCAAAATCATGCATGAGAATTTGTTACATTTTTGCATCGAAATAGAATTTGACTAGTTTTTAAATATTCCGTTAGTTCAGAAACGGGTAGTTATTTTGCTGTGATCGCTACTATGCAATGCTTTTGTTCACAGACTGGGATGTACTCGTATGATGTTTAAAACAATATTAATGATATCTTCATTTTGTGGCCAGAGCCAAATAAAACGAATTCCTAGAATACCAATGAGGAGCAAAACATGTGAAAAAAAATTCAGAAGGTCAATTCTACAGAAAGCATACATTTTCAAGTCGCAACATCATCTAACAGACATCAATGTCAACTTGTCAAAATGTAGGGAAATAACGTATGGGAATATAATAAGGTGTTTTTAAGGCGTCCGTTACACGCTCATGCAACCGTCAGTCAATTCCAAAAGTCATGATTGACGAATGATTGATGATGAGTAATGGAATTCAAACGATGTTACCGTAAACTTTAAATAATCTTAAATATTTTATTTTACTTATTAGGGACAAAAAAACAGTTACCTACATGTTAAGGAGATACATAGGAGTCTTAAGATAAAAAGTTAAACATATAACCCACACTATTGTCCACGGATTAGTAAAAACACCGGACAAGTGCGAGTCAGTCTCGCGCACCAAGGGTCCCGATCGAGTCTTGATTTTTTCCGAGTTTACATTACCTACGGATACATCAATATTCGTCACGGTCAATTCTTCAACTGAGAATATAAGTTAGTAATCGCAAAAACATATTTTTTATATGATAAAACAACTAATTCCCAATTTTCGGACTTTTTCCTGTACTTGTACTGTAAAATCTATCTTCTTGCCAAATTTCAAGACTCTAGGTCAACGGTGGGCCGGCCATGTCTGTAGACAGACAGACGGTCGATGGAGCAGACATGTGGTAGAGTGGAGACCGCGTATGGGCAAACGTAGTGTGGGACGCCCTGCGGCACAATGGATCGATGATTTGAAGAAGGTGGCTGGCAGCGGATGGATGCGGACCGCTCAGGACCGGGATGGTTGGCGATCTTTGGGGGAGGCTTACGTTCAGCAGTGGACGGCAATTGGCTGATATGAGGTCAACGGGAAGTACCCTACAGTTTTTGATTCCCTGTGAGCGTCAATAAATGCGCAATAATCTGCGAATAAACGGCCGTATCTTTTTTTACGTTAGCTTAGAAGATCGATTTTTTCACAGCTTCAAGGGACTGCAGACTTCAGTGTATGATTTTAATTTCAATTCGATACCTCCACGCGTCCCGAGATAATGAGTCTTGACAGACAGACAGACGGACAACAAAATGATCCTATAAGTGTTTCGTTTTTTTTTAGGGTTCCGTACCTTTTAAGGTACGGAACCCTAAAAAAGTGAGAAATGGAAGCTGATTTTAAGGATATTGTTACTTATAAGTTATTGGCCTACCTACCGTGTAATGGGCGCTGAACAATTTGCTATTGCGATGTGAACGCTCACTAAACATACGAGATTTGCTGTAGTAGCACCCTCTGTTCTCGACATTTTCCATTTCCGAAAAAGGAGATTAGGTAGATATTATTATTAGATGTATAGAAGTTTAAGACCGACCCGAATTCGAAAGACCTATTTTTCTTTCTCCACTTGCAATACTTTTAACTAGCTGCCGCCCGCGGCTCCGCCCGCGTGAATATCGGAAATTATTCCAAGGGAAAAGATATCCAATATGTTATTCCAAACATTATCTAACTCTGTGCTAATTTCATCAAGATCCGTCCAGCCGTTTGCGCGTGAAGAAGTAACAAACATACACACACACACTCACAAACTTTCGCCTTTATAATATTAGTGTGATATATATTAGTGATTATACATATATAAATATAAGTAGGATAGTAGGATGTAGTTTATTCGCTTAACAAAATTAGCTTCATTACATAATTTCATTCCTACAAAACTATTTTTAAGTGTGTTGTTGTAATCTCAAGAATTTATCGCGCGCTTTGCATTCCTCGAGGATTTAGTAAAACTGTTGTTTCATACTTTTCGTTGAGAAAGCGGCTGAAATAAAATTCAGAATGTGACAGTTTGGGTTTTTTATATCAGTGTCTTAGAAATCGATGTAGCCCAAAAGACCAATGGAATACTGTAATTTGTCTTTTGGGCTTTCGATTAGTTGCGTTTTGTCTATTCTTTGTCGGGGTTGGCTAAAAACTATACCTTAATTTTTCCGCAAGTGAAATAAGAAACGTTAGATATTTGAACATTTTAATTTATAATTATTGTAACCGTGCAGTAGACATCCAAAATTAATTTAGTAGATTCTATTTAAATTTGATACCATTGTATCTTGAGTATCTAAAATCTGTTTAGATATTAATTAGCTTTTGCCCGCGACTTCGTACGCGCATATCCCATATTTTCCCGTCCCCGTATAGCCTATAGCATTCTTCATGAATGTGGCTATCATATACAAAAATAATTTTCCAAATCCAACTGGTAGTTCCAGAGATGAGCGCGTTCTAAACAAACAAGCAAACTCTTCAGCTTTATTATATTAGTAGAAAATAAATCGTGAAAACAATTTTTCTAAGCAACGCCATTTGTACAGAAGATATTTTAAAATGTGTATAAGTGCAAAAGCTATATTTTTTAAAATATTAATCTGCGTGGTGATACTAGTTTATCTGTATTTAAATGCTGAAGTCCAAGAAAACTATCTTATTTAGATTTCATGAATGCGTGGTTTCATCATCAATCTGATCCGCTAAATCCAACCTAACCCCACATGGCGTTCATAAGATTAAAGATGGCATATGACTGCTGAAACAGCTGAAAAAGAAATAAAACGTTAAAATTACTTCGTGATCTGAATTCATGATTTATTCATGGTTGTTACTAAAGCATACATTTATTAAATACTAGTTGCCGCCCGCGTGAATGTCGAAAATTATCCCAAGGGAACATACTCCCGGGATAAAAAGTAACCTATATGTTATTCCAGACAATAATCTACATCTGTGCCAAATTGTATCAAGATCCGTTCAGCCGTTCTGACGTAATTGAGTGCCAAACATCCAAACATCCAAACTTTCGCATTTATAATATCAGTAGGTATATATAGTATAGATGATTTATTTTTGTTCTTATCATTGGAAATTCATTGAGTGGCTTCTTCACTGGCTTTTGTTATTTTGTGGTTAGGTAAACCAAAATTATATAAAAAATCATGCGGTCTTTGGGGACTGCCGATAGAAGTGAAAACTAAATAACTTGTGAATTGGAAAGCGTTCGGTGACGCGAGTTCCATGTTTTTTGTTTACCCAAAAAGTGCTCAACGCGCCAAAATAATTTTTTCACTTCAAAAATTATAGGATCTGTCCTGATCCTCTGTCATACTTAACAAGTAACTCACAACTTGGATTAAGTCCGATAACAATAAACATCGCTACATATGAAAAAGTTCTAGGCTGAATAAAATCCTACTGTTTCAAGCTATTCATTCAGACATTTTGAGTTTTGATTTTATATCAACCGTTTGTGTATGTCATCTCGCCCACGACACAGGAAACTTGTAGGATTAATAGTGGATGTTTATATATTTTCTGTCATTTAAATCATAAGTTAAACGATATTAAGTGGGAACTTATTAAAATAACTAAGTATCTTTTTCTGTGTTTTCATGTGGGATGGGAAGTTGATTTGTTAATTTTTCGTTTTCATAAAAATTATGTGAACCGTTTTATACATTCAATTAATTGTAATATTTTATTTATCATCTTTTTGATAAAATAATTATAAGCATAAGGCTCCGGTTATAGTGTGAAATCGTTCAACGGATAGGTATGTATTTTACCTGTAGAATAATTTAAACAAAAATGGTCGTCGCATTATCGCGTCGAACTTGCCTGCATTTAGACTCTTACTGTCTAAAAAAACTTTACTTAAACTTTACTTAAACTTTACTTAAACTTTACTTAAACTTTACTTAAACTTTACTTAAACTTTACTTAAACTTTACTTAAACTTTACTTAAACTTTACTTAAACTTTACTTAAACTTTACTTAAACTTTACTTAAACTTTACTTAAACTTTACTTAAACTTTACTTAAACTTTACTTAAACTTTACTTAAACTTTACTTAAACTTTACTTAAACTTTACTTAAACTTTACTTAAACTTTACTTAAACTTTACTTAAACTTTACTTAAACTTTACTTAAACTTTACTTAAACTTTACTTAAACTTTACTTAAACTTTACTTAAACTTTACTTAAACTTTACTTAAACTTTACTTAAACTTTACTTAAACTTTACTTAAACTTTACTTAAACTTTACTTAAACTTTACTTAAACTTTACTTAAACTTTACTTAAACTTTACTTAAACTTTACTTAAACTTTACTTAAACTTTACTTAAACTTTACTTAAACTTTACTTAAACTTTACTATACTTTATTTTTTGACTTTTTAGTGGTACCCCACACCTAACAACACCACTGGAAAGTCTCAGGAAAGCAAACCACGCAATTTCGTTTACTTGGATGATATATTTTCTATTTCCCCGAATAGCTATTTCGATTGGGTTTCATTTGATTGAAATTTCTATGGGACCAGTCGCAAAATAAAAAAATAACTTTTCAAATCGGTTCATAAATTACGGAGCAGAGTTGTCTCATAGACAACAAAAAAAAAACAACGGGTTGCACTCCGGGAGTGCCAGCAGAAGTGAACACTTGAACATTAACGTTGTGCATTTTTGATATTTTGGAATGGTTAGGGAATAATTTCGCACGAATTGCTTTAATTATCAGTATAAAAGTTCTATAATTTATGTGGTAAAATACAATATTCATTTATTGCGCTATCGTACACAAACATGACAATTTACATTTTATTAAAAATTTAACACTTCTGAACTTTTCCTCCGTCTTACGAATTTTCGATCAGGTCACGTGTCCTGACGCGAGTTTAACATTTTTTACCCATCCCAAAAAGTGCACAACGCCGCGCCGCTAAAGAAGTTTTCACTTCAAAAAATCTACAAACGAATTGAGAACCTCCTCTTTTTATATAAGTCGGTTAAAACACACCTGTGTTCCTTCACATACCAAAGGGTTCTGGACTGCAAAGGCTAAGTAACTCTTTCGAACACTTCCGCAACACACCCAGTTGCCTGACTTCTCCTTTCAAATAGATTGAGCTTTTAAAGAGAAAATAATACGTATAGTCTCAACATACATCAGTGAGAGCTTCAAGACACAGAGCCCCGAAGATGGTCTGTATCGCGATGGGTCTGAGCGCGTTCTGCAGCATCAGCTGCAGAGTGGTGCGCGAGCGCCGGTCGTAGTACGCCTCCCAGCCGCACGTGTACAGCGATAGGCGGACGTTCTCACCCTGCGAACAAAAAATAAGTTTATTATTATTATTCCTTTATTTCACAAAATACATAAAATATAAATACATATAAAATATAACTTATAAACTAAGACACACGAAGTGACGGCGTCGTGTTAAGCTGCGCGGTGTCGCGTTGCCTGCCGCGAAAACGTCGGTAAACTTCACCCTTCGGACAAAACTGTTCCTTTAGGAACGTGTTGAGATGTTACCTCCGAACCCGCACCACAAACGACTTGTGAAAGTTGGTGTTGTGACGCTGCTCCAACTTCTCGATCCTCAAGGTCCAGTTGGTCTTCATCTTCATGTACTCCGCGATCTCCTCAACCTTCGTGGAGTTACTAATCGTTCGTGCTCGTGTTCGTGGATGTTAACAATCGGGCTATGGATACTGGCCACGTAAAAGGGGGCGAGCCTATATCATACACTGGCAACTTGTCTGGAAAGCCAATGGTTCGGCTTTATCGGCGTCGACTAGACTAGCTTTGCGTTCAATATAATGAACTCAAAACATGAAAAAGGGATCATTGTACTCTTTATTATGAACAACTCTTCAAAATTGGAGTGAACAGGCTTCTTCTGGGTAAGCTCGCTCCAGCGTCGACTTTGTCTCTGTCATCTATGACATAGACTAGAGTCAAGAGCAACCTCATCTCAAATAAAAAAAAAAACAAGAAAAACTTTTATTGAGAGACAACGCTGAAATCAGTATATTTTGCAGAGTGCGAACAAACGTGATCGGATGAAAATCTGTAATCGCTACTACGCGTTCAGAAAGCGACAGTTTTTATGCTTGTGCGTTTTCTGTATTAAACTGTGCCTATTTAGTAGCCTATTTTCCTGTGGTACGTCACTACAGTCTATGCAATTTATAAACACTGAAGGACACCGCTATACAGTTTATCCTAAAGATCCCTCTATCCTAAACCTTCTACCCTAGATTATTTCTGTAAATAGTGTATCATAAAGGCATATGTGTAGTGTAAATAATCTGTAATCTTACACCACCGAAGGTCTCTCAGGATAAAGTAATCGATGCAGAAGGACTATTTCCAATAATAACTGACCTTCTCCATTAATAGGTCGCTGTAGTAACACGGGGAGCTGCTGATCAGGGTGCCTCCCACGATGAACGTGATGAACTCCAAGCTCACTTCGCCACGGTTGAATGCCTGTTATGGGAACTTCAGTTTGAGCTATTTTCAAATAATTAGGGACACAGTATAATTGTCAAATCAGGGAGCGTTGTGGTTTGGTTTCATAAACCTTTAGTACAGCGAATGGCGAGTGGGACTCGGAAGGGTTTTGTTCCAAAAACCAAAAGATTTTGTTTCTTTTTGGCAGTCGTTACGGACAGTACCGTGTTGTTACCACATTAATGGGTTGTGGAGGTCTGGTAGGCAGCCGCTCCACGTAAAACACTGCTATTTAGGTGAATACGGTTTGAGTGGGAGCCGACCCCAATATAGTTGGGAAAATGCATGAAAGATGAAACACACTCAATCAATTTCAACTGTTTACCTATTACAGTTCATGAGATACAGCCTGCAGGGTCTTTAACCAGTGCTTCCTTCCCGTAATGACTTACGGAGCCGAAACGTGGACACTCACCATAGGCCTGGTCCACAAATTTAAGGTTGCTCCGCGTGCAATGCAGAGAGCAATGCTCGGGATTTCTCTGGTGGATAGAATTCGCAACTAAGTCATTCGCCAGAGAACTAGAGTCACCGACATTGCGCGTAGAATGAGCATGCCGAATGCCGAGAATGAGAATGAGCAGACGGACAGACGGTCGATGGAGCAGACATGTGGTAGAGTGGAGACCGCGTATGGGCAAACGTAGTGTGGGACGCCCTGCGGCACGATGGATTAATGATTTGAAGAAGGTGGCTGGTAGCGGATGGATGCGGACCGCTCAAAACCGGGATGGTTGGCGATCTTTGGGGGAGGCTTACGTTCAGCAGTGGACGGCTATTGGCTAATATGATGAGCCTGCTGGCAGACAGACGCATGTTTAGACGACACAAACAAATATTTGAAAATGTGATTTGTGTAAGATAAATGGCTAGGTTTACCTCTAGAACTTCGTAGCAAGTTATAGGCAGCATTAGTGTAGTAGCTTTCAGGGTTAGCTCGTAAGCGACCTTGAATATCTGTTTTATGCGGTCAACAAAGCTGAAAAAATACCACAACATCAATTTTGATTAATAATCGTGCTGATACAAAAAACCACAAAACAATCGTTAATTTTTTATAGCTGACATTTACTACTTTTAATATCAATAAAATAATATTTTTACGAGTCTGACAAAATAATTATATATATTATGATAATGATAATAATAGACTTCCCAACACTAAAATATTTTTTCAATTCGAACCAGTAGGTCCTGGGATTAGCGCGTTCTACCAAACAAATAGTCAAGATCAATTATCAAGGTAAATGATCAATTATCGACCACCGAGAGTAGAAATAGTTAAAATACTAATATCGCTACTTAAAAATAGGGTTTGGTGGTAGAAAGGTGAAAATTTTGGGTTGTATGTATTTTTTAATGCCAAAATTATAAAAAAATAAAAGAAAAATTTGGGGTGGACCACCCTTATCACTTAGGGGTATGAAATATAGTTTACTTCCTATTCTCAGACGTACTAAATAAACACAAAATTTCATAAGAATCGGTCAAGCCGTTTCAGAGAAGTTTTGTTGCAAACACTGTGACACGAGAATTTTATATATTAGATATATACCTGTAAATGTATTGCAACTGCACAATAATACTCTTAAGCTTCCTCCTGATGACTTGATCATCCCATTCCACAAACAGATCATCAATCCGGTTCTTCACCAACTCCAGTTGCCCACACGCATGCAACATAAAAATCGGACCCAAAGGCACATATGCAGTATACATTACACTAGCATAAATACCATACAGTAACATCAAAGCATTAGTCAGAATAAAAACGTAAATATTATCTTTATTCTCTTCTATAATCGTCGGATAAACCAAGTCATACAGAGGGATTAACTTAAACTCACCTACACAGTAATAGTAAAACGTCAAAATTATGTTTTTGACTATGAAAACACTAGAACCAACAGTGGGAATAACAAGCCATTGCTTACAAACCCAAACGGCTAAATTCACATGTTTGTTAAACATATCACGTTCGATTGCATTCAAACATTTGGATTGGTCATAATCTCTTTTTATGTCATCTATTAAATCGACAAGAGCGTCTTGGTGCCATAGTAAAACGCAATACTGAAAGGTGATGACGACGTAAACGACAAACAACACCCCGTTCTTGCAGATTTGGGAGAAGTTATTGGCTTTCAAATCGTGATAGGCAATGTTATAAACGATGTTAAGGAAAGCGAGAGTAAAGAGTCCGTGGACAGTGATGAATTGGAGTGCCCATTTACTGTTTCTTGGAATGTAAGGATGGGCCCGACATAAGTTCAAAGCTGTGGTTGGAATTTTATAGATATTATCGAAATCTAAGTCCATTTTAATGGAGACACTTGAGCCTGTGCAGTCAAAGGGAGGTTTGCCGTTGTGTTCGTGTGTACGTGTAGTGATTGGAAAATGTTGCGAACTAAGTATTGTTTTGTTAAATTGCAGCTTTTCACTTAAGTGGCAGACTGTTTAACATGTAGACATGAATTTGGTGGTTTGGTATGAACACGTTTTACATGTTTATCTTGAAAATATAATGTTTCGCTTCAAGTTCAATCTTATCTTATCCTACTGCCTCCCAATCCTACTTGCTACTAATATTGTCATTGTGGGGATGGATGTTTGTTTATTACTCTTTCACGCAAAAAAGACTGAGCCGATTTTTATGAAACTTTACAGTAATACTAGCGGTCTCGACAGACGTTATCCTGTCCGAACGTTTGCTTATGTATAACGAACAATTCTTGTAATCGATTGCAGCGCCACCTACCGGATCCAATTGTAAATCTAAACCATTCTCGAATCCCCTTGAACACACACAAAAAATTTCATCAACATCGGTCCAGCCGTTTTGGAGGAGTTCAGTCACATGCACACGCACAGAAGAATTATATGTATAAAGAATAGCTTAATACATCAGAATAACACACAAGCTATTATTATTTATTAAGAAGGGAAGTACCAATTCCACGTGAACGACAGCTGGTTATATGATAATTAACTTGATCAATATTAACTTGTTTAAAGATCTCTCAAGACGCTTAGTTGACACTTTGCGTGACCCAAGGGCTGCCAGGGTTGCGGAATTTGTTCGAAAGAGTCACCGCGTCCCTGGAACGCAAAGGGCTTTAGAAGGAACACTGGATGGGTTTTAGTCAGTAAGTGTCTGACACGCCCTTCCGCTCCACCCAGAGCGGAAGAAGTCATTTGATGATTTCCCATCCTTAAAAGGGCTGGCTTTTACCCTGGTCAAAGAATAAGCATTGCCATACAACGTGGCACTGCCGCCAGTCTTTTGGGTACACTTCCAGTCGACAGCGATGCGGATGAATTTTTTGACGCCATGTTTTAGGATTAATTTAGTTAGGAGTTTTTATTTTTAATTTATAGTGTATATAGTTAAGTACTTATTCGATAAACATCCGTCAATGATAGGCAACATTACGTTTAATAATTACGTTATATCAATGTTTGTACCTAAATGATATCGTCCATGTATTAGGTGTCAGCTCTCGCGACATTGTAGTCCCTTGTCTTGTTCCTGTCATGTTATGTTAAAGATTTAAGCTGTTGCAAACTGAGTTGCCAGCCATCTTAATTTCGCCTAGCTTATTCCATCATCGGTTTGCAATACGAACGGAGATGCCATTGGTACATGGTAGCCATCCGAACCATATGCACAACACGTTTTGGGATTTTTTTATGCATCTAGCAAATGAGTGGAATTTCCCAGTTTTTTTTAAAGTTATGCCAATTTAAAGAATCACGTCTAGCATTTGTTAACCTTTTGAACGCCAGAGCACAAACGCATCGTGCTCCCGACGCCAAGCCACAAATTCGCCGTACTTTTTATCACGTATGTGTGACGTTTGGCGTACAGGGCACGCGCTTGCTTGTCATGTATACGTGACAATGGCGTTCAAAAGGTTAAACTCTCTATATCTATCTATTCTTTCTCTGTTCAGAAGCATCGACTTAAACTTTACTAAACTTCATAATCTAAAAATATAAAATGTCTGCCCCAAGTAACTATTCCACGCGGACGAAGTCGCGGGCAAAAGCAGGTAAATAATAAAAAAATGGTCTTCTCTTTAAACCTAACCAATGTTTTCCTCTGTAATTAGGTTAACCTAATTTACTGTGAAACTGTGCTCTCTCATTAGACTGCATTTTAAATATTGTGAAACCACCATTGAGGTTGTAAATTGGCTTGTTTTCCGTAGTTCCGATTATGTGCTTTGTTATCTTGAAAATTACGGCTGCTATTATTTTCAGTTGCAAACGATTAGGTACATTTTTTCTGACTAAGTTTCTTGGCAGTAAATATGTTTTATGAAATATTAGAATGGGATCTTTTTTCAAAATGAAAGCAATGTCTCTCAACAGAATGTAGTATCTTAGTATCTTCTGAACTAATATTATGTATTTTTGAAGTGAAAACTTCTTTAGGCGCGTTGAGCACTTTTTGGGTGAACAAAAATCATGGAACTCGCGTCATCGTCACCAAATGCTTCAGCTGAGTTTTCACTTCTATCGGTACCCAAAGACTGCCCCGCATGTTTTTACTTACGTAGGTACCTACTACGTGATTACAAAAAAAAAGAAAGAGACTCAGAAATGGCTAGGAAGAAACTGAGTTAAAAAGGCTACTTTTATCAGGATAAAGAAAAACTTTTACAAAAAAATACAACCGACTTCTAAATCACACCACCTCGCAATAGCAAATCGTAAAAAAACTTTTTTACCAATTGTCGGTGTTTTTGGTTGTTTCTTCGTATTTAAACACCGGCCGTAATTTTTTTTTCACTTTTTTGTAGTACCCCCACCTAACAACACTACCTACTGGAAAGTCACAGGAAAGCTAAATACTTACGCAATTTTGTTTATTTGGATGACATATTTTTTCCAGCTATTTTGATTTGGAAACCAAACTACCGAACCGACTTTGAAATTTCTATGGGACCAATCGGAAAGATCCTATAATTATCCTATATCCTTTCACATAAAATAGAATTTTTCAAATCGGTTCACAATTGACGGAGTTATGAGGTAATAAAAATAAAAAAAATGTGTGCGTGTACACACGTAAGAAGTGAAACTTCTTTAGGTATGACCTTATTTTTCGAAAAATGATCTACTTTTGTTTTAATTTTACTTTGTAAAAACAAAACACAAAACAACAACAACTACAACAACAACAACTAACAACAACTAACAACAAAAAAAAACAACACACAACAACAAATATAACAACAACAACAAACAATCAACAACAACAACAAACAACAACAACAACAAACAAACAACAACAACACACAACAACAACAACAACTACCACAACAACAACTATCTCTAATACATAAAACGGTAAAGTCTAGTGGTGGGAGTAAGTCCTCTTAAACGACATGCTATCCCTACTTCGCTGGAGAAAGTACTCTTCGAATCAACCGTGGTAGGGACAAGAAAAAGATGGCGCGTAACGGAAAAATGTGACGCATAACCGAGAAATGTGACGGTATTTTTTTTCCAACGCCGATAAAGAAGTTTCACTTCCAAAAATACAACCGATTTGAGAACCTCCTCCTTTTTTTGAAGTCGGTTAAAAATATGGTTTGTTTCACTTGGAGGTAGATCCAAATTGGCTCTTGAAAAAGCTGTTAGCAATTTTCGCAAGTCTATTTTTTTCATTCTAAACTTTTTGCAGTATTGTTCTAATCAAAATATTTTTAGACAGAATTCGTTCCAGTTTCAAAAACAACAACAATATACATTTCACAAGTTCACAACATATTTTTTTTTAATGATAAATTACATGGTATGTCTCCCGTGATTCATGTGAAACAATTAAATAACAAATTGGCGAGTTTTCAGAATATTTCATATTTCACAATGGTCATTATTCACAATTACTTTTGACATTTAAATACAGGCCAATTTATCGGATGGATGGATATTTTTTTTTATTTATTGTTGGCTGGATTATTATGATAATGCTGGTATTTGGACGATAGTAATAAATATGTATATTTCATTTTGGAGTTGAAAATTGTGGGTGTTCCGTAGTTTTCGAATGTTCTGCCTTTCTTCAATCAATTTGTTTATCCAGTCGTACAGTTGAGTGGTTTTGTTACACAATTTGCAATGACAAGACAGGCCCAATCGAATCTGTGTGGTAGAGCTTTTGTCCATGGTCAGGTTTTTTCTCGGGTGACGGATTTCGGCGTTTTAACGGAGACGGATGTCGCATGACGGAGACTTATCACATTTGTCCATTGCGCCCGGATCCGATCCGATCTCGAACGAAATATCACTCGAATGCTTTGTTAAGATATCGTGTGCACGTGCATTTAATGCGAAGACGCAAGAGACAAAAAAGTTTTGGGTATCTCTCTTCTGCAAGAGAGATACCTCGAAGAAGCATTTTATATACATTTAAAACAAAAAATCCTCCTCTATAAATAAACTCCAGCTCCAAAAAGACTGCAACTTCACGCCAACCATTATTTACTATTATTACTCTTTAATATTTTGTCTCTTTAATATTATAAAAAAAATCGTAGTAACCCCATAGAAAATGATTTTAAACTAATTTTATTGTATTTGTAACTTTGTAATGTCATACTAAAATTTGCTATATTTTTAAAATAACAAAGTGCTCAAACAAAGTGCCTAGGCGCAATCAAAACAACGTCTGATTAAATTACGATTGACGAAGACGGACGCTGTGGACAAGCCCAAACGTGTTTTGTATTACGTGTACTCCGGATTGAGGTTCCGGTATAGCGGTTCATGACGGATCTCGGATGTCGGATGTCGAGTGGCCGCTTCTTCGGTCCGGTTTTTTCTCGGATGACGGATCCGGCATACAGTTTAAAATATTCCATCTAAGAAAATGTGCATCGTCCTGGTATGGCAGACTGTGACGGAGCCTATTTATCTGTATGTTCTCAAAATAGTCATAAAAGAATCACTGTGTTTTTTTTGCAATTTGACGTGTAAAGGTTTATACTGACAGAAATAAATATCGTTTCTAATTCTTGAAAAAAAAAATATACGTTGCTTTCGAATGTTACATTGAGTTTGTAATGCAATGACTATGTTTAAAGCTAAAATGAGTTATAACATAAACGTTTATATGATAAAACTCGAGTGTTTATAGATGAGACTCGATGTTTAGGTTATCATTCAGATAAATACGTTATTATAATTTACAGTTTCGCATTAAATTCAGAGATATTCAAAATCGTGTGTGTATGGATATCGGTACCATACTGCCTAGTTTTGAATTTAGTTGAATGATTCCTCCACGCGTTCCTGAGAAAAACGGTCTAGACAGATTGACAGACAGACAGGCAGGACATAAGGAGAACGAAGTGATCCTATAAGGGTTCCTTTTATCCTTTGAGGTACTAAACTTTGGCTTAAACTGCTGAGTTCAGCATAGCGTTTGGTCCGCATACGCAAATATGTCCGACTCTGACCCTTCTTCAGTTTGTTTAGTCAGATATTTTTTATTGGTTAAAAAATGGCAAATAAAGTGGAAAATACTTTGTCCTTATAAGTAGCATACTCTGGGTGCATCGTCCTCACATAATATTAAATTAATTTTTGTATACCAAATTTTGTAAAATCATTATTTGAAAAGAGTAACTATGGAGTTTCTTGTCCGTTCTTCTCCATAAGAATCTACCTTTCCGAATGGACAGTAGAGTCACTTTATTAATGTAACATTATTATTTTACTGAACTGTAAATGATGACGTTCAAAAGTGCCGTTTAATGGGCTAATTGAAATAAACGTTTTGACAACTTTTGTAAGGAAATATATGTCAAACGGCGATATTTATTGTTTAGTAAAAAATATCTGATTATTATAAAATCAGCTTTTAGTACATACAAACGCTGCATCATGTTTGCAGGTCAAGTAAATGGTTCATCTCTGTCATTTCCATTCATTTAGGAAACATCGTCAGTCAATCTCACTCACGACAAGCAAATTCCTCAACTGTTATCGGTTTCAGTATTCTCCTTTCGATTTTGCGACTAGGTAATCCTGAAGATTCCAGTTATTTATGAAACCGATATCCCATAAGCACATAGTACGTACTATTATTCCGAGCGTTAACGAATTTTCATCATACTCGTTTTATTTTTAGTAGTGCGTTCGTATTCGACATTGTGCTATGTTTTCTGTGCTGTGCTGGACACGTTCGCTGTGTTGCTAGTTTTTAGGTTAGTGCTTATATTGTGACCTGGTTTTCGAGCTGGAATTTTATCGTTTCGGTGAGTTAAGTTTTTGCTGTTTTGATGATTTATTACACCTATTTTTCCTTAGCCTATTGTGTCCCACTGCCTCCCCCATATCCTTCCAGACATTCTTTTCTTGCGCCACCTCGAACCAGCCTTCGCGGTGTGCGTCCAAATCATCTCGCTGCCGCTTTCTGGGCCGGTCTCGGCGACGCCGTCCATCCTCTGGCACCCATTGCGTGGAGACTTTTGCCCAGCGGTCACTATGCATGCGGCTGGTGTGACCCGCCCAGTCCCATCTCAGCCTGGCAGCTTTTTTATCCACGTCAATGATACCTGTTTTGGAGAGCAGCGTGGTGTTCCGTACTCTATTTTTTTTTTTAAAACCTAAAATACTGCGCTCCATTGCCCTTTGACATACCCCAAGGCGGAACTTTTGCTATTACACCGAGTTCTTAAAAATAATAATACGGGTTTGATCCAGAAACCAGTACTCCTAGACACGGCGCGCATAGTTAGGAGGTTCCTCTCTCAGGGGCCCTGACCACCGGTAGCTTGGGCCCTGTTCCCGATACCGGTGGGCTACTATTTTTTATTTTTTTTTATATCTTTGTATTTTAATGTTTAAAAATGTAATTTATATGTATGTATAGAATATAAATAAAGGATATAAATATATCGAAAGGAAATTGAAACCATGAAATCCTAAAAGTATTGTCACTCTTAAAACGAACCCTCAAAACCGCTCACTGTTTTTGGAGATTTTGGGAAGAGACAATACTTTTGGGATTGTATGGTAACACTATTCTTTCGATATTAGTACTAGGTGTAATAAAATATCCGCTTGTAACAAAAATAACAGTTTAATATGTTATTTTGATAAATAAAAAAACAGCCACGGCCAAAGTTATGCTCCCAAAATCCAGTAAACCTGCAATAATTCCTTCCTTTTCCATGAATCAATTAAGCATTATCTTATAGGTATAACTTTTAACCAAGGAATAACAAAATGGCAGTTTGACAACTTTAGTGTGTAGTAGAAAATATAATATGCTCAACCACATTATTAATTCTTTAAGATAAAAGATTAACTATCCGACTATGTTAAAACCAGTCCTATGATAAAAGAAAATTAGGTTTTAATAAATAAATGTTCTTAAAAAATAGTTTTCATTTAAATAAAAGACACATTGAAAAGTTAAAATCATGAATAAAAACTAAAATAATAATAAAAATAGCTGTCAACACCTATTGTTTGAAACAAACGGAGCGGGAAAATATAAAAATAATAAAACAATATGGCGCTTGTCACTAGCTGTCAAATTAACACGTCCGGATGACAAGCACCTGTCACTGGCTGAAAAAATTAAAGGAAACGTGTAAATAGATAGGTATTTATTTGTATCGTTTTTTCAGAAAGTTTTGGCGGTAATCAAAAACATTTTTCAGACAAAAATGAAGCGGTAACTTATAGATTTTTTATTGAAGATTTCGGTTTTGAATAATTTAAAGCATATTTGAATTGAATTAACGATGTATTGATTTAAATAAAGATTAACATTAGCGGCACTTACTATTAAGTAAAGAAATATCGTTAAGACAACGATATTTCTTAAGCTGAGAGATTTCTTAAGAAATAAGCAC
>NDFZ01002137.1:0-10224 GCA_002192655.3 Mamestra configurata | reverse complement strand
TCTCGGGGGGAAATCCTCATGGAAATCCTCCACCCTGGGGCGGGTAGAGGGGTCTGTCAGATTCTTACTGACTAAAACCATCCCGGTGTTGCATCTCCCACCTACGCCGGGGATCGCGGGAACATGCGATTTCCGAGAACTTGTAAAATCTGAAGTTAACTACCTACTTATCTAGTAAGTCTATGTAAAGTTGACAAGTCTACGCGAGTCTAAAAAAAAATTGGTTGTCTTTGGTTGGTTTACGGACGATAGTTTAACGTAACAACGTCATAACAAAACATTGATGAAATGATCGTAACGTTACAATGAGCGTAACGTTACAATGAGTCATCCTTTTTCGTGCGTGCAGCCGGCGTTCATCGATTTATTAGACGTTGTCACGTCCAAAAATGTTTCAATTAGATCACGATACTTTGTAAACCTAATAGTACTTCGTTGCGATAGATGATCTGATTTTTCAGTAAGATTCGTCTACGTGAGATTTAAATTAAATAGGTAGACATACATTGGACTTCAGGCAGACTTATTAACTCCTCATTTAAATATAAACGAAAACTTTCCGACTTCGTTTAACCTTTTGAACGCCAGAGCATAAACGCATCGGTGTGCCCCCGACGCCATACCACAAATTCGCAGTTTTTTTTGTCGGTTCTAGCTGACGGACGGTAGCGTGTTGGACACTTTTTCGTTTATCAGCTAAAGCCCTCCGTGGCGGTCAAAAGGTTAATGCCAGTTTTTAAACCCAAGTCTTACAAGATGTCCATTGTGTTATATATACTACCGGTCCCAATGTGCAGCATTAGGACCGGTAGTATATATAACACAATGGACTTTAACCAGACACACCTACTCCTATTCAAGTCAGCCAATTTAGTTGGGACGTTACGTCGAATGTGGGTGACGAATCAATAATTCTTAGAGTTGTATATCGTCGTAATAAATTGTAGAGAGTAGCCATGAAATCAGTTGGATGTGAATAACAATTTGCCCGTGAAATTACGTTGCATGTTATAACAGTTATAAAACGTAACGTAGCAGATTTGCCTGCGATTTTGCCTGTGAATGTTAACGGTATTGAACAAGCCGTTTGCACCAATGCATTCAAAATAATCTTTTATAAAGAATAAGACTTTTCTGATTTTAATTAGAGAGAGAGAGAGAGAAGCCTATCTATACTTCTATATCTATACGAATATTATTAAGCGGAAAGATTTGTATTTTTGTATGTAACGAATAAACTTAAAAAATACTGTACTGATTTAGAAAAATTCTTTCAGCAATGGATAGCTACATTATCAGCGAGTAACATAGGCTATATTTTTCCCCGTACTCCCACGGAAACGGGAACTACGCGGGTGAAACCGCGTGACGTCCGCTAGTCTTTTATAATTCACATGTGTTTGCATCCACACTTCTGCGTAGTGCGACTTTGCTACTGATTCCTTGAGATGGGCCACCGTGGTCGGGAATAAAAACATAGATTAGAATATTTAAATTCGCATGAAATATAACAGTCATAGTTACCTATGTGGCTCAGTAGTTTCCTTATTGTATTTAGAAAAAACTTAAGTGTTCGAAAATACAATATTTACAAATTAAACAAATGACAGCTGCATTATGACGTGCTAATGCCATCCAATTCCGACGATGTTAAAGGGATAGTGCCATACGCTATGTATAGCTCCGTCTCTCTCTTGGAGCGAAACTCGATCGTTTTAAGACTTCATAGTAGGGCCCCAGTAACATATTTTTGACAAGACGGTTGACCTGAAACGTCTTGAACAATTGTCCAACCTTACGGAGGTCATCGGAGTTATTGTAATGTGAAAACATCTTAAATACCTACCTTCCCAATATATTACAAAAGCATATTAGTATACTCAGACATTTGAGAATTGTTACCTACTTATAAGGGATTTCTTTGAAGTACTCATTCGAATAGCGCAACGTTGAATGAAACGCGATGGTTTCTCAGTGTGCCAAATTTCAACCACATTCATTCAGCCATTAAGGTGTGAAGATGTGACAAACAGACAGACAGAGTTACTTTCGCATGTTTAATACCTACTTGTTATTACGTGTGCCTATTGATAATTTCTTTACTCTGTTACAAAAACTTCCTTATGTAATCGGTAACGACTTCCTATGTAAGCGGATATTAACCATTATTAATAGATGTCAGTAATTAATTAAAAAAAAAAAACATCGATACCTTCCTATTTTAATTTTTCGTGAAACTCCGTCCATCCGTTGTTTTTATAATAGGTAACTGTAGGCTACTTACATTTTACCATCTGTATCTTAGTATTAATTAATAGTCTTAGAAATAATTATTCCCACCTCACTAGCCATATATAAGCCTTCAAAGGCTTCTGTGTTTTTTAGCATATAATGTATTTGATACTCTGCACTATATTTTTAAACAATAAAAAAAGAACATGACAAAAAAAAATTGGATATCAGGGCTGTATTGTTTGTGAGAACCGTAATGCCGAATTCAAAATATTTGATAGGTCTATCTAACAATTTTCACCTTTAAAACTTTTCATAATATATTTCGATTAAATAACATCTGTAATTTAAAAAAAAAAAAATATTTTGCTACTAAAAGTAGTAAGTAATACGGTTTTGTGTTCGACTTGCGCAGGATTTTTAATATGTTTTATTAGGATTGAATGTACTTAGATTTAAAATGTTTTGCACTTATCCCCTTTTATGGAAGACACGACTTCGATTGCAGATCAAGAAACCAATAAAGACGGACATTTAATTGCATGTTAATGAAATATTTTACGACTGTTCGAGATGGGATCTGGCTTCAATTAAAACTGCATTCAGGCGTTCAGTCATAAAAATGAACTGAATAGCGTTTATTACGAGAAAGACGGTAACTTGGCATTAAAGTAGTTATCGGCGGATAGCGGACACTAAGATTCTGTTTTATTTTTATTCAGAAATTATAGTTAATTTTTAATAAGTTAAAAGATAAAAATTACCATTATAAAAAGTAATAATCATCACATAGAAACGAATGTATCATTGAGAATTTTAGATTTAAAAAAAATTCAGCGACCAACATTTATGTTGTTTTTTTTAACCGACTTCAAAAAAGGAGATGTTTCTCAATTCTGTTGTTTTTTATGTTTGTTACCTCATAACTCCGTCATTTATGAACCGATTTGAAAAAATATGTTTTCATGTGAAAGGATATACGATTGGTCCCATAGAAATTTCATCAAACTCGGTTTAGTGGTTAGGTTTTTTAAATCAAAATAGCTTGAGGAAACAGAAAATACCCATATCATCAAAGTATGTAAACGAAATTTTGCGAGTTTTGCTTTCCTGTGACTTTCTAGTGGTGTTGTTAGGTGTGAAACCACTAAAATGTTAAAAATAAAAAACTCTTTACAAAAAAATACAACCGACTTCCAAATGTTCCAAATTTTTGTTTGTTTCTTCGTATTTTAACACCGGTTTCCAAAATTAAAGTTATTTTATACTTCGCAGTGTTTTTTTTTATTTGGAAGTCGGTTGTATTTTTTTTGTAAAAAGTAACTTTTCAAGTTAACGTATTGACAAATAGAAATAAACATAAAAGTGGCGGTAAAAATAAAACTTTACGCAATACTTACAATAAAAATAATAAACAAAAAATACTCACAGGGATTGACGAATCAAAATAGTTGATTTAGACATTTTGAAACAAAACACTTTCACTCAATAAAAAGAAAAAGAAAATTTTTAATTGGTCACAAAGTCACTTCACACGTTCGACAACATTTTGTTTTCACAGATTAAAAACACACGATTTTATTTTATAAACTTATACTGTCGAAGGACAGTGTTGTCGTATGCCCGAGCTAGTCGATAATGCATTCAGAGATCGTACAGCCGGCGTCTATACGATACTGGTTTGCGTAGTGATGTTCTCCAATGTCGATAAACTGTTTATTTTATGGAATCATTGTACTTGCATGTTGTGCTTACGTAAATGGTAGTTCATTTGGAACTGTTATATGTAATTAATCATTTTGAAACCTATTGTTTTCCTTAGGAATTCCGATACTTAAATATAAAATTAAAATTTATTCGTGAAGGCGGAAAATTACTTCTATTGTATTTTTTCCTAATAAAATGATCTATTGTTAAAGTTCAATTAATTAGAACCGAGATAGTGATAAATGTTATTATGCTAGAAAATGCAAAACATGACGTATGAGTTAACCAAACATTATTTCGTAAGTTGTGTATTATTATAGTAATTATCAAAGTGGTTCTCTGTCAGTTTACGATTACTATTTTATGTCCGTAAAAAGAAGTGAAAGTGGCTTTTTAATTGATGTTATAATTCAAATTTGTAAGTACACATTGTCTTTTCAAGCTGAATGTTTTAACGACTTTAAATGAGTTTATCAACGACTGTTAAGAAAACAAATAACAAAGAAACGGTAACAGTAACAGTCGTTTATTATTATCGACATAATATGTAATTATAAACCTTTGAAGAATGGTGTTTAACACAACACTGTTCTATGAATTCTGTGGGTCAGCTTTGTCTACTTTTTCAGCTGCTCGCTCTCTCTGTCATTTGGCAAAGTGTATTTAATTATGTGTCTCTTAAGATATCTAATTTCACTAAGTATGTTATTAAGGATCAAAATAATGTGGGAGCGATGTGCCTATTAGTCATGCTTTGTTTAAGAGTATGTTGTTAAATCCGTGTTATCTTGTGTTACTAATTCTTCTAGCGAGTTTTATTAATATAAATAACACCGTATCAACAAAGTTTTTTTTTGTCAAATAAATCAATCAATCGAAGTTAAAAATTCAGTTAACTGATGTGACAGATTATCAATTTTCAGTACAAAGTCAATGGCATTTGATTATAGCATGATTCAACTGATGTACGGGCGATATCGATATGTAAATAAAACCAGGTTGATAAACTCATCACTAACGTCTGACCTTTGTGTTGAATTTTGTTCTGCCTTAGAATATCAAATAGAAAAAATGCTTGACAAATCACCTTTATCTTTCTGACGTCATCTTTTTCATTGTTAATACATTGGTATCATGTGATACTAGAATGTGCAGGGCAAAACCCGCAATCATCTTGCTGTCTAGACTCCTATTTTGATACAACAGGTGTTTTTCTGTGATAGTAACAGATGGTGCTCATAATGAAAGAAAAATAAGGTCGAATGATACAACGGAATTAAAGTAAAATTGAGGAGTTAATTCATCCATTCTTTGAATAACACCGTAATGAGTAATAATCTGATACATACGCCAATTCCATTTTTTCTTTGAACATTCTACAATTTTATTAATATCACCCAGTATAACATTCTCCAATTTCTGCAGTATGTCGTAAAGGCACGTGCGTATAAAACATCGATATGTAAACAAAACAAGCAAAATGTTCACATCACTACGGCACGAACTCTGCTCTCCTCCTTTGTTTACGTCCAACTCGACCATTGATTGAACAATTGAATTCAAGGATGAAATCAATTTGCAAATTGTGTGGAATCTGTGTTATCAACATCATCAACTGAGCATTTCTTTGATCATTTTATTTTTAAACTTGGCCGGGACAGTTTTGTTATGTGTTATTATCGAGATTTTGGTGGTACAAAAATATTTCGAACACTCAAAACAAAAAACAAATAATGTGAGAACACCTTTAAAACCGTAGTGGTTTAAAATAGTTCAATCTAGGTTCATATTATTTCAACTAAGTCACACATAGGTAACCTGTTGACCTTTAACCTTTTGAACGCCATTGTCACGTAGGTATACATGACAAGCAAGCGCGTGCCCTGTACGCCAAACGTTACATATATGTGACTAGCACTTCGCCCGCGACTTCGTCCGCGCGGATTTAGTAGGTACTCCACAAACTTCAACGCCCCCTCAAACCCTTTTTAAAGGTAAGTTTTGGAAAATTAAGCACTACGATATCCATTCAACGGTCTCAGGATCAGCCTACTATCCACCCAGTTCACCCCGTTCACCCCGCCAGAGGTTGACTATGTAAACATTGTTAGATCTGTTTCAAATTTCCCACTTTTAGCTTGTTCATTCCAATTTCCACGTAAATTGAAGTAAGCAATAATGTCCTCCCCTGAAAAATTCATCAACCCTTTTCGCCCCTTATATTTGTTATTCTTAATTTTTTATCCAAAACATTAATGCCGTGCATTAAGTTTCTCCCCAGTTAGCTCAAACCGCAACATTTTTCTTACTTAGAGCATCGAAAAATCCAAATATTTGTTATTTTTCTTTTTTTATCCAAAACATTAATGCCGTGTTTCAGCTTCATCGGACTAAGCGTTAAGATTCTCCCCAGTTCGCTCAAACCGTAACATTTTTCTTACTTAGACCATTTTTATGCCCGTCGTAACTTTAAAACGAAAGGTCCGATTTGAGTAATTTGAAGTGTAGTTTACATGTACATTATCAACCTTAATTCTAAACAAACAAACTAACTAATCTTTACTCTTTATAATATTAGTTTAGATAGATTAGATATATAATCCTGATGATGTGTCTGTTTGAGTATTATTCGCAAATTATCGGCATTCGATTGAACTGAGTCTATAAAATAATCATTAAAATGTCTTGCTATCATTTTAGGAATATTAAATTTCATAGAATTGGTTACCTCCCAAGTTGCTTTAGACTTGTTAGTGCTAGTTCCTATAAAATAGCTGTTTTGAGCCCTTTGTGTTAATTTGATCACTTTTTAATATCTCTTTGAGAATTATTTGAAAGCCGCTTTTGTATCACTATTTCGCTTTATTCTGTATTGCTATAATAAAGTTCATAATAAAGATCAAATAAGTTCATTGAACTTTATAGAATTTACTGGTGATTGTGGAATACTGAGCATACAAATGATAAAAGCACTCAATACAATTGCAAAAGAACTTGGCCCAAAGGAAATAAATACTAAAAATATTCTGCTTTTAATTTTCAAGATTAGAATCAAAATTTAGGATTCGTTGAATCTCGTGAGTTTGGAGGAATTACGTTACCCAAAAAATTGGGGCGTTTTTCAATTCTATTAGATTAAAACTCCTTTAATTGTATTAGAAGTTTCAACTACCATTACCGAAGTTAATGCAATTATCAATGTCTTCAGAACTGTTCAAAACATTATGCGCGCGTGGATTTCCTTAGCAGAGTTATTTTAGAAATGTATTTATTATACTCTTCAAAGATCTTATACTTACAATCATCAACAAATATATTTCGAAAAAGATTATTACAGGATTTTATGTTGATAAAAAACTCTATGGCCCATAACTCATTAATAGGTACCAACTCTTAACATCTTACACACGTGATAACTTTTAAACGAAATATCCGATTGAGATGAAACAAAAAGTATTTTACTTCTACATAAATACTCTTGATAACATAATGCTTAATTTCGATAAAGATTAATATTACGATACGTATTTAACGTAGTTTTTTTTCTTTAGACGATTTAATAATTATTTTGAACACAAAATGGGTTATTGTGATTAAACCATGATAGCTAGATATATGTTCTCGCGGACTTTTTTGTAGGTCTTAATGGGATCTTCTAACCCGTAGTACATCATTTTGTTCTTTTGTCAATAGTTTTTGCAGCGCACGCAAAAAAAGGTTTTTGATTTTACACCTTGTGTTACGAAATAGCAATTTTATTACGGATCCCTAATTTTGAAAAAAAAAAATATAGCCTATAGCCTTCCTCGATAAATGGACTACCCAACACTGAAAGAATCATTCAAATCGGACCAGTAATTCCAGAGATTAGCGCGTTCAAACAAACAAACAAACAAACAAACAAACTCTTCAGCTTTATAATATTAGTATAGATAAAAAGTACGGCGAATTTGTGGCTTGGCGTCGGGGGCACGCCAATGCGTTTATGCTCTGGCGGTCAAAAGGTTAATTCAGAGAATGAACTATTGACTATGTCACCATCACCGCGAGTAACGCAGTATCTTAGATTCTAAGAAAATCGCGGTGCGTATATGAGACAGTTTTTTTGTTTCACTCCTTAACTCTCTTTGTTTAAATTTTCATCAGTATTATGCTGAAATAGCTTTAATTGTGCTAAAAAAATTTGAACGCAGAATAAACACAAAAAAATATGTGAGAAATCAAATCACAGACAAACCACCGTCAGTAACGCAGAATCTTTTATTCTAAGAAGATCGAGGTGCGTACGTGAGACAGAAGTTTTAGTTTGAATTCTTTCCTTTCCATTATTAAATTTTCATCAGTGTTATGCTGAAGGAGTTTAAATTGTGCCAAAACATATTACGAACACTCAGATCAAACATTTTTTGAGAACTTTTTTAAGCATTCATTCATTTAAGGTTCACACTATTACACCTAAGTAGCACATAATAATTTGACCTTTTATTCACTGAATACCTATATAAATGCACTATTATACACATTGCATTCTGTGAATAAAAGTTCAGCCTATGTGACCACCGTCAGTAACGCAGTATCTTTGGTTCTAAGAAACTCGAGGTGCGTATGTGAGCCAGATCGCGTTCGTATATAAGAATTTTGGGAGCTCTGGTGCGTACGTGATATGTTGAGCGTATACTCGACTACTAGCAAGTGAAAGTAATAGTTCTTAATGTGATTAATGTGATGTTGCATAGATATTTTTAACTGTTATTTTAATGACTTTCTTAAGGAATACTGTTACTTTTTTAATGTTATTTATGTTCTTTTTTGGTTTTAACTGAATCGTTAAATGAATGCACAATTCAATTAATAATAATAAGTTAAATACCTAGGAGAAACTCGTATATATTGAAGCTGTCACGATGTTTTACGACGTTTTAGAAATTAATTGATCATACTCAAAGAAACTTTTACATATTAAAAAACGTTCAATCATGTCTAAACTTCAACGCAAGCTCGTTACAATTTTATTCAATTAAATGTTTTATTTGAATATTGACAGTCTCAAATTTCTAATAAATGGAAGTCCTTATTGTAACAGTAATTTATTCAAATTTCGAACTCGCATTATTCGCGGGATTTGTCAAAACTGACATCAATTACTCAATTAGTGAAAAAGAAAAAAAAACATGACTCTAACCAAAGAAAATTCCAGATTTAAATTTTCGAACACCATCTTTGGCTGTAGTTGAATAGGCAACAAAACAAAAGTTACTCCTAATATTTGTATACTGATATCAGTCATGTTATTGTCCCTATATTGAATGCAACATGCGTACGTGATGCATCACCACGTAGAACCACGTTGTGCTGTAACCTCCACCTTGCGTCCTACTATTTCATTGAAATTATGCACAGAAATACAATACCAGAAGCTGTTGTATTTATTTTTATTCATTTGATTTTTATTACAATACTGTTTTGAAAGATTGATGAATACGTTTTTATTCATAACAGCTGTGACGTTAAAAATGCACTTACATATTATGTAAACATTGTAGGTCGTCTTTTCAAAGGTCGTAGGTTTATATATGTATATACATTCGTTCTATCGTGAACCAAAATAGTAAAATAAACAAAATATAAATCAGTAACAAACTATTAAACTAGCTTCTACCATGGCGTATCGAACGCGTGATTTCAGGGGATCATTTTCCTGGGATTAAAAGTATCTTCGTATACATATCATACCGACGTGGCCAACTACCTGAATTCCAAGCTTCATCCCAGTCCGATCAGCATGATGGATAGCAGAATGATGGACAGCGTCACTTCACATTTAGGTTCCTATAGGAAATGTCAATGGAAGAGTGGATTGGTCTTCACGTTATCTTATACGGTATTTAATTTCAAGATAAGTACCGACTTACTCTAATTAGATACTTAGGTAATTAGTTCGTAAACAATAGATCATATACATCGTCTCATCTCTCTAATGGCCATTACTTATTTAGCAAAATAGTCATAAATATACAAAGAACGGTCATTAGGTATCATTACTAGTCATTAGTCTTGGCAGATGGATTGCTGATTCGCAATTGTTTATAATTGACAAGAGGACGTTACTGTCTATACTGTCTTCTTGTAATCCATGAGATTCAATATACGTTGGTTTATTCTTTCCATTAAATCAATGGTGTTCGCTCATTTTGTTTTTTTTTTTTGTAATCCATGAGATTAAATATACGTTGGTTTATTCTTTCCAGTAAATCAATGGTGTTCGCTCATTTTGTTTTTTTTTAT